>JAQZBX010000655.1:0-101279 GCA_029593785.1 Cabassous unicinctus | reverse complement strand
AAGATACTTAGATTACATAAATGTTACATAAAAAATGTAGGGGATTCCCACATGCCCCAATCCCTACCTCTCCTACACTTTCCCATATTAACAGCATCCTTCTTTAGTGTGGTACATTTGTTACAATTGATGAACACATATTGGAGCACTGCCACTAAGTGTGGATTATAGTTTACATTATAGTTTAAACTTTCTCCCACACAATTTTGTTAGTAATGACAAGATACACAATGGCCTATATCTGTCATTGCAACATCATTCAGGACAATTCCAATGTCCTGAAAATGCCCCCATATTACACCTATTTTTCCCTCTCCCTCCCCTCAGAACTTCCAGTGGCCACTGCCTCCACATCAATGATAAAAGTTCTTCAATTGCTAGAATAACAATAACTCTCTAATAGAATAACAGTAAGTTTACCTGGGCCCATCATTCATTTCCCAATCTTGAAGATTCTGGGATGGTGATGCCCACACTGCCTCTAATTGAGAGGGAGCTTAGATCCCATGGGGCAGATGGATGGGACTCTCTTGCTTGCAGTTGCAGACTCTCTCTGTTCCTTGGTATGCTGGTTGTTCACCCTTACTTCCTTATTAGTTGTCCTGGGTGAGTCCAATGAACTGGAGAGTAGGTATTGCAACTCTGTTGAGATTCAGGATCTGACTGTCACATGGAAAGCCCAAAGATTTAAGTTTCTTGGACATAAACCTTTCAATTATACTACTAATTATAGGTTCAAATAGAAAGGGCAGAAGAGCTGTGTATAGGGAAACCACAAATGAGTCCAACTCTCCCACACTGGGGAGCATAAATTCCAAAGTAGGGCCCACTGGCAGGCCACCAAACTCCTGAGCTGTCTGACCTGCCTAAAGTCTCTGGATGTCTCCAGAGCCCTCAGGAGCCTCACTATTTGAGGCAATATTTACATGGTGGTCAATGGGATCCTTCTGAGACATACATAAACATAACCTCTGGGATGAAGTCCTGAGTCACTTTGAAGTCTCTTAGTCACATAAACTCATTTGTCTTTACCTTTTCCCCCTTTTGGTCAAGGTCTTTTTCCAGTTGCATTGCTAGGTGGTGCTTCGTAGTAATTCTTCTGTGCCAGGGAGACTCATCCCTGGGAGTCATGTCCCATGCCAGGAGGAAGGTAATGCATTTATATGCTGAGTTTGGCTTAGAGAGTGGCCAAATTTAAGCAACAAGGAAGCTCTCAAGAGTTAACTCTTAGGCAACCTATAATACTATGCTAGGTTTCAATTTCAAAAGAAAAAGTACATAAGTACGGTCATCAATATCAAGGGTCCATCAATGGTCCATCCTCCTTTATTAGTCACTGCTCCTGTAATTTGGGGATTCTTGCTGTCCCATTAGAGAATGTGGCAGAATTCCCCAGGATGAGAATCTGATATTCTTTCAGTTATTGTGGGTGGATCTCCACCCACCATGACAATGCCCCATGAACACTTAAACTCATTCATATGCCTTATATGTTTGCCCCAGGTGAACTTCCTCCCATGGATCCCCCATTACTGACATGTCACACCAGTGGTCCTCTCCTGCCACAGTTGTAACCCTTCTGTGGTCCAAAACTTCTTTAAAAATGGAGCTAACAAAATAACTGAATTAAATTAAAAGACTCAGAATATGTTGAACCAAAAATCAAAGAAGAGCCATGAAAAAAAAAAAAAAACACTAGGCAAGAGAGAGAAATTGAAAATAATTGACAATAAGAGTAAATTTGCCAACATATTCAGATGCTCAGACATTAGCAAATAATTATAAGCCATGCTAAGAAACAGGAAGACCTGGCCCAGCTAAAGGAAAAACTAAATATCCTGAAGAGTTACAGGATTTAAGAAACTAATTAATGATAAACACACAAATTTCCTAAATCAATTCAAAGAATTGAAGGAAAATATGACTAAAGAGATAAAGGATATTCAGAGGACACTGGGTGAGCATATGGAACAGTTTGAAATTCTGCAAGGAAAAGTAACAGAGCTTATGGGAATGAAAGACATGATGGATGAAAGTAAAATACATTAGAGGCACATAAGAGCAGATTTGAATTATTTGGAAAAAAAATTATTGATGTTGAGGATGGAACATCTGAGCTGGAAAAGACAGGAGAACAGAAAGAGAAAAGAATGGAAAAAATGAAACAAGGTCTTAGGAAACTGAATGACAACATGGAATTGCACAAACATATGCATTATTGGTGTCCCAGAAGGAGAAGAGAAAGGAAAAGGGCAGAAAGAATATTTGAGGAAATTATGAAATCCATGCCAAGAGCAACCAAAGAAGAGCAGGAGTAGTGATACTAATATTGAGCAAAATAGATTTTAAATGCAAAACTATCATAAGGGATGAAGAAGATCATTATATATTAATAAAAAGGCCAATTCACCAAGAGGAAATAACTACAATAAATATGTATGCACCTAACCTGGGCGTGCCAAGATACATTAGGCATACACTGGCAAAATTGAAGGGTGAAGTAGATGTTTCCACAATAATAGTTGGAGACTTCACTATTCCACTCTCAGTATTGGATAGAGCATCTGGACAGAGGATAAATAAGGAAACAGAGAGCTTGAAACACACTCTAAATAATCAGAGGTCAAAGAAGAAATTGCAAGAGAATTCAGTAAATATCTTAAGATGAAAGAAAATGATAACACATCATATCAAAACCTATGGGACACTGCAAATGCAGTGCTGAGAGGGAAATTTATAGCTCCCAATCCTTACATTAAAAAAGAAGAAAGAGCTAAAATTGTAGCTTTAAATGCACACTTGGAGGAACTAGATAAAGAACAGCAAAGTAATCTCTAACCAAGCAAAAGGAAAGAAATAGTAAATATTAGAGCAGAAATAAATGAAATTAAGAAATAAGAGAGATCATAAGAGGACAATATGAACAACTGTACATCAAAAAAAAAAATAGACAATGTAGAGGAGATGGACAAATTGCTAGAAACACAAACAACTTACACTGACCCTAGAAGAAACAGAAGACTCAACAATCCAATCCTAAGTAAAGAGATTGAAAAGGGAATCATAATCCTGCCAAAGATGAAAAACCCAGGACCAGATGGCTTCACAAGTGAATTCTACCAATCATTCAAAGACACTCTAATACCAACCATGATCAAACTCATGCAAAAAATTGAACAGGAAAGAATGCTACCAAACTCATTCTATGAATTCAACATCACCCTAATACCAAAACCAGATAAAGATATTATGAGAAGAATAATTGCAGACCAACATCTCTAATGAATATAGATGCAATAATCTTCAACAAAATACTTGCAAACTGAATCCAAAAGCACATTAAAAGAATTATACACCATGATCAAGTGGGTTTTATCCCAGGTATGCAGGAGTTGTTCAACACAAAAAAGTCAATTAGTGTAATAAACCACATTGATAAATTGAAGAGGAAAAAACACATAATTCTCTCAATTGATACAGAAAAGGCATTTGACAAAATTCAACACCGTTTCTTGATAAAAACACTCCAAAATATAGGAATAGAAGAAAGATTTCTCAACATGGTAAAGTGCATATAGGAAAAACCTACAGCTAGCATTGTACTCAATGGTGAAAGACTGAAAGCTTTCATTCTAGATAAAGAGCAAGACAAGGATGGCCACTGTCATCACTGTTATTCAACACTGAGCTAGAAGTTCTAGCTGGAGCTATTAGACTAGATAAAAATAAAAGTCACCCAAATAGGAAAGGGAGAAGTAAAACGTTCACTATTCAATAATGATATGATCCTGACTCTAGAAAATCTTGAAAAATCCACACAAAAGCTACTAGAACTAACAGACAAGTTTAGCAAAGTGGTGGGATATGAGATTAATATGCAAAAATCAGTAGCATTTCTATACACTACTGATGAGCAATCTGAGGAGGAAATGAATGAAAAATACCATTTATAATAGCAACTGAAAGAATCAAATATTTAGGACTAAACTTAACCAAGGACATAAAGGATTTGGATTCAGAAAATTATAAAACATTGCTAAAAGAAACTGAAGAAGACTTAAATTAATGGAAGGTTATAATGTGTTTATGGATTGGAAGACTAGATATTGTTAAGATATCAATTGTACCCAAACTGATTTATAGATTCAATGCAATCTATAAAAAATAAAAATCCCAACAGCATTTTTTGCAGAAGTGGAAAAACCAATTATCAAATTTATTTGAAGGGTAAAGGGCCCTGAATAGCCAAAAAAGATCTTAAAGAAGAAGAATAAAGTTGGAGGACTCTCACTTCCTGACTTTAAAGCATATTAATTATCAACAGTGGTAAAAAGAGTACGGTACTGGCATAAAGACAGGAAGATTAACAATTGAACCAAATAAAAAACTCAGAAATAGATCCTCACATCTATGGTCAAGTGATTTTTGACAAGGCTGTCAAGCCCTCCCAGCTGGGCCAGAACAGTCTATTCGACAGATGGTGCTGGGAGAATTGGGTCTCCACATATAAAAGAAAGAAAGAGAACCTCTATCTCGCACCTTTTAAAAAAATTAACTCAAAATGGGTCAAGGACCTAAATATAAAAGCAACAACCATAAAACTCTTAGAAGAAAATGTAGGAAAACATCTTTAATATCTTGTGGTAGGTGGTATTTTCTTAAACCTTACACTGAAATCATGAGCAACAAAAGAAAAAATAGATAACTGGGACCTCCTCAAAATTAAATACTTTTGCATCTCAAAGGACTTTGTCAAATGGGTGAAAAGGCAGCTGACTCAATAGGAGAAAATATTTGGAAATCACATATCTGATAAAGGCTTAATATCCATGATACATAAAGAGATACTACAACTCAACAATAGAAAGACAAACTACTGAAGTTCTCAAACATTGTTGGTGGGAGCATGAGCTGGTATAACAATTTTGAAAAACTGATGGGCAGTAGCTACTAAAGCTGAACATACAATTCCCCTATGAACCATCAGTTCTGTTCCTAGGTAGAATTGTCTTACATATTTCCTCTACATATGTTTAGAACTACATTGGATAGTGCTATAATTTTTGCTTCAAACATCAAATGTAGTTTAGAAAACTCAAAAGGAAAAGGAAAATGTATTGCACTTGCCCATATTTTCTCTCTCTCCTGCTATCTGAGATTCCTTCTTTTATCATTCCTCTCTGTGTAGAGAACTTCCTTTAGTCATACATTTAGGGTGAGTGTGCTAGTGACAAATTCTCTTAGATTTTCTTTGTCTTAGAATGTCTTGACTTCTCTGTTAGTCCTGAGGAATATTTTTACAGAATGTAAGATTCTGCATAGACAGTTCTTTTCTTTCTGCACCTTAAAAATGCTGTGTCACTTCTTTCTGTCCATCATTGTTTGTGAGGATAAATTTGCTGTTATTTTAGTTATTTTTCCCCTATAGATAATGTGCTGTTTCTCTCTAGCTGCTTTCAAGTTTTTTCTTTGTCTTTATTTTTTTTTTAAGATTTATTTATTTACTTTATCTATTTTAAACCCCCCTTTCCCAGAAGTTTGATTATGAATTGTCTAGTGGTAAAGATTCCTTTGCTTTTATCCATTTTGGGATTCTATCAGCTTTGACTCTGTAGGTTTATGTCTTTTGCCAAACTTGGAAAGTTTTCAGCCATTACATCTTCAAGAACATTTTCAGTTCCTACTTCTTCTTTTTTTCCTCTACATCTGGGACTTTGATGACATTAATTTTAAATCCATTATTTTAGTACCACAGGTCCCTGAAGCTCTGTGGAGTATTCTCAGTCTAGTTTCTTTCTGTTGTTCAGATTAGGTAATTTGTATTTTTCTATCTCCAGTCTGAGCTATTCTGCAATTGAGCCCATCTATTGGATTTTTATTTCAGTTATTGTATTTTTTCACATCTGAAATTCCAGTTAGTTCCACTTTTTGCCATTTATTTCTTTCCTAAGACATTTCTTTCAATTGCTTCAAGTATGTCTGTAATTTCTTATTGAATTAATTTCAATAAGAAATAATGGCTGCTTTAAAATCTTAAAATCCTTATCTGATAAATATAATATCTCTGTTATTTCAGTGTTAGTGTCTATTGATTTTATTTTTTTCATTCAATTTGAGATTTCCTCATACTTAGTATGATGAGTGATTTTTTATTGAAACTTTATTTTTGGAATTATGTTTTGAGATTCAGGATCTTGTTTAAACAATGAGTTTTAGCTGGCTTCTTCCAACACTGCTCAAGCAAGGAAAGGGTGAGATGCCGCCTTTATATCATCATTAGGGGGTAGAAGCCCGTGTTCCCAACTACCCTCCATTAACATTCAAGGAGCTGAGGGTCTCATCACTACGGGGTGGGGGTGGGTTCCTAGCTAATAACTCGGCCTCTTCACTGACGGTGCCCAGCTATTGGAATGCCTCGTTAGTGCTTCCTGTGTGGTATCCACGGACACCACTGGAGAAGAGCAACTTCGTTTTCTGGGTTATGATGAAGGTCCTGTCTCTCCACTAAGTCTCTTCTGACCCCATCCAAGCAGGGAAGGACACCTCATTACTGTTGGGTGAAACAGGAAATGATTCAATTGTCTAGCAGGAATAAAAGGGTTGAAAATATTGTGGTATATTTATGCACTGGAATACTACACTGCAATAAAAATAATAAACTACTCCTACACACAACATAGATGAATCTCACAGACATATGCTGCAGAAAATTTAACAAAAACTGTCATATACTTAATGATGCAATTAATAGAAACTTCAAAAACAGGTAAAAGTAATCAATGGATATAGAAATCAGAATGCTTGTTATATCTGGTTTGGGAAGGGTGCAGAAGGGGACAAAAATGACTGGAAAGTGTTACCAGGTAGCTTTCTGGGGTGTTGGAAAGATTTCATATCTTGACGTGAGTGGCGGTTACACGGATGACTATATGAGTAAAAATTCATCAACTTGTCCACTTAAGACATGTACCCTTTACTGCATGTATGTTATACCTCGGTATATTTTTTAAAGGTAAAAAAATGATTTTCAGCCACTCACTCACCATTTTCCCCATTTTTAGTGAGATGTGTATGTTTTCTGTGTTTTGGTTTTTTGGCTTTGTTAATACCTAGCTCTACAGGTGATATTCCACAGAGCTTGATCTCAGGTGAATTTTTCTTCTAAACAAAACATCTAAAGAAATTTATCATATGGAGCATGTTGAAATTGTTCCTCTTACTGAAAGAAGAGCCCTATGAATCCAGACGATGGCTACATAGTATAAAAGCGGCCCTCGAATTTAAAAAAACATCCCATACTGTTCTGGAAAATTTGTTCTTTCTGCTTCTGAAAAAATAGCTGAATTAATATCTGGCAAACCATTTGGCAACAAATTCAAGTGCATTTCTTCATCAGTAAATATTGCTGTTAGAAAACTTTGCTGAAAATCTTAAGTAACTGTTACTAGAACAAATGTTTCCAAGTGGGAGCTTTGCTCTACAGTTGGAGGAAAATGCAGATTTCAGCTTATGATATTTGAAACCTGCAAAGTAAAACAGGCACCCAAGAAGAGGTAAACTTACCATAAAATGACTTACTTAACACAAAGAAAATCTGGTGTAATTCCTATATGAAAATGCATGATAAATTCATTTGCACAACACTGTAATCAAGCTATTGCAGGAAAGAAGTTGAAACCAGAATTACATGACGTCTTAGAGGAAGTCAGCCTTGTGGTTAATTCTTTGAAATTTAAACAACAATAAAATCTTTAAACTATTTGCAAAGAGATGGGAAATAAATACACAACCAAGGACCACTGATATCCCATGCAAAATTACTTGATGTGTTGCACAGTTTTTTGGAACAAAAGACTTTTCTGAAATCACAATTGTGTGCTACCTAGCAGATATTTCTAGTGAATACAGACTTATTGCCATAGATTGCGTTGTCCTGTTCCTGAAGCTCATGTAATTGTAATCATCGGTATGCACTTTTTAAAAAGCAATTTTATTGAGATAAAGTCACATACTACACAAGCAGCCCAAAGTGTTAATTCAGTGGCTTTTGGTATAATCACAGTTGTGCATTCATCTACAATCAATATTAGGGCATTTTTATTACTCCAAAAAGGAAAAAAAAAATCCCTTAGCAGCGACTTCTCAATCCCTCTCCTTCCACTGCCATACATATCCTTCCCTATAACTTTATTTATATTCAAAATTTATATAAATGAAGTCAAACAATATGCAGTATTTTGCATCTGGTTTCTTTCACTTAGGCTAATTTTTTCTTTTTTAACAGCTGATGAAAAAACATTCACATATTACTATTCACCACAGTCCATAGTTTGCTTAAGGTACACTTTAGCTCAAATACCACACTATTATTAACATCTTATAATATCAATGTACATTTGTTCTGATTCATGGAAGAACATTCTTATATTTGTGCTATTAAAGACACGCATCATAAAAGAGGATGGCCTACTGATGGGTTCCGGTTATTGAGGACTAGCCTTATGAGTCTTTGCTCATGTAATTGAAACTTAACCTACTGTTATGGGGTGCCTAAGGGTTGCCACCTGAGAGCCTCCTTGTTGCTCAAATGTGGCCTCTCTCTAAGCCAAACTCAGCATTTGAATGCATTACCTTTCCCCCAACGTGGGACATGACTCCTGGGGATGAGCCTCCCTAGCAACGAGGGATTAATACCAAGTGCCAACTGGCAACATGATCGGAAAAAAAAACTTGAATAAAAGGGGGAAAGAGTAAAGAGAAATGAGTTCACATGGCTGAGAGACTTCAAAGAGAGTCGGGAGGTCATCCCAGAGGTAAGGCTTATGCACACCTCAGTAGGATCTCATAGAACACCAAAGTGGATATCACCCCACACAGAGGGGCTCCTGAGGGCTCTGGAGACACCCAGGTCCTATATAAGTGGGGATAGCCCCAGAGACTGATGCCTTATTAGTGGGCTCCTCTTCGGAATCTGTGCTCCTGAGAGTGACAGAGTCACACTCAAATAAGTCCTCCCTGCACATGGTCCATCAGTCCCTTCTATTCAAACCTATATGTGAGGCTGGAGTTTGTAGGTGTACTTCCAGAGACTGGAGCCTCTGGCCTGCCCATGTGCCAGCTGTGCCTGGAATCTTAGTGCAGCTGCAACCCCTACCCTATAGCTCAATGGACTCATCCAAGTCACCTGGCGAGGAGACGACGATGGGCAACGGCCATCCCAGGGAATGGAGAGGACCTGCAGCTGCAGGCAGGATAATCCCATCCACCGTATCTATGGAATATAAACCTTCTCTCACTTGGAGGTGGAGTGGACATCATCATCCCAAATCCCCCAGGATTGGGGGAAGAGCTATGGACTAGAATGGACTTGGTGGTGTTCTGTGGTATATTGTGATTCAAGCAATGGAAGAAATTATAACAGTGAGGTGGAGACGGTGGCCACTGGACATTTTCGGGGCAGGGAGGGGAGAGGCAGTTGAAATACAGGGGCTTTTTTGGGACTTGGGGGTTGTCATGAGTGGCATTGCGGTGATAGATATAGGCCATTTTACATCAGCATATACCATGCAGAACTGTGTGGGAGAGAGGGTGGTCTATGATGTGAAATGCGGTCTATGCTTGGTGGCAAAGCCCCAGGATGTGTATATCCACTGCGGGTGATGTCCCACACTGATGAAGGATGTTGGTGTGGGATGTTGTGGGAGGTGTGGGAGGTGGGGAACATGGGAATCTCTGTAATTTCTGAGCAATAATTAGGTAATCTAAGCACCTTTAAAAAAATACATATATAAAATAACATTTATGTAAGAAAATGCACATATATGCATATGTATTTATATATCATTTTACAAATATTGGTATGTACTGTGAAAAATCTTGATTTTTATGAACAATAAATAAAATAAAATAAAATAAAAAAATAAAGACACGCATCGTCTGCAACATGGTTCACTATGCTATACAGTCCCATGTTTCATCCTTTAGCTTTTCTTCTAGTGATACACCCAACCCTACACTTTCCCTTTCAACCACAATCATACCCCCATATTGGCACCACTAATTACATTTACTTTAATGTGCTATCATCACCTCTATCCAATTCCAAGCATTTAAAATCAACTTTATACAAACTCTGCACAAAGTAAGCCTCTGCTCTGCATTTTCTATCCTCATTCTATCTTCTGGTGACCTATCTTCTAGTTACTAACTCCATAACTTTGCCCAATTTATTTAGTTCATATTAGTGAGATCATACAATATTTGTCTCTTTGTGTCTGGCTTATCTCACTCAGCATAATGTCTTCAAGGTTCATCCTTGTCATATGCATTACAACGTCCTTTCTTCTTACAGCTGAATAATAGTCTATCGTATGGGTATGCACTCTTTCATGTCTGGTTCCTTCTGCACAGCAACCTGTCTATGGGATCTTTTGTGTTGTTGTATGTACCAGTAGTTCATGCTTTTTATTGCTGGTTAGGAGTTCATTCAATGAGTGAACCAATGTCCATTTGTCCATTTTCTGCTGATGGGTGTTTGGGGTCTTATCCACCAAGCTTTGGTGAACATTCTTGATCTAATGGGCATTTGTACTCATTTCTCTTAAACATATGGCAGGTGTGTGACTGCCAGATCATAGGGCAGTGTGTACTTAAGTTTAGGAAATAGCGCCTGGCAATTTTCTCAATTGAGACATCTGGTTGTGGGTACAGTCAAGCCTCTCGGAATCCCCAGATGACCTCATTTCCCGCACGTTGCACACTTTTCTCAGCTTAGAAAACCAGTGTTCCTCAAGTGAGTATCAATACTGGCTAACTAGTTTTCCATGCTTTTATGCTTCACGGGATAAAATTAGAACCAGTCAGAGTGAGCCTGAAATTCAGATTGTCAAAATGAATGTTAGGCCTGATGAAGGAAGCAAATGCTTTAAATAAAACTTTTCAAATGATGAGCTCCAGTAGAATTTAAATCCAGCTCAGCAATGTATTCTCAAACCTCAATGAGAGTTATACCATGTCTCTTTTTCTTTTTTATTTCTCAACTAATCTAAGTCTGTCTCTGTTTATTTTTTTGAGAATGATAATCATATATTCAGAACATAATAATGCCTTCACATGTACATTTATATTAATCCTTCTAATTTTATACTTTATTAGTTTTGTTTGTTTTTTGCTACACAACAACACAAAATATTTTCAGAGCTATATAGGCATCATTAAACAGTGTTCCTTGTAACAGTAATTTTGTGCTGCCAACCAAACACATTATATCAGTGGTTTAGGGAATTTTATGAGTGGAACCCATTATCTTTTTTGTTTAATGGTTTATTGACAAAAATCCCCACAGATCACTACAAACATAACACATTTACTCAAACACTCAATGTCCCTTAGATGATTAGTTTTTGGCTCTCCATACCCTCTTCCAATTCCAAAGATCCCGGAATCCAGACAGAAACATCCTATGGCCGTGGTGCCATCGGCCTGAGAGGAGCTGTCCTCAGCGTCAGGGAGCTATTTGCCCCTGGCTGCGTAAGGAGCTGACCCTGCCGACGTGGCGCTGTGGACCGAGGTCTTGTTGCTGGTTCACCTTCCCAGATGTTGTTTCCTTTCATAACCTCCCCATTGCTTGACCCACTGATATTTCTAAGATGTGTGACCACATCTTTTTTTCTTATTATCTTTCATAAACACTCTGTCTTCCCTTGACACTCAATTTTGAATGATATTCTCAATAACCCATGTGTTTGGCACCATATTCCCAGGTACATGGAAAAGTTCTGTAGAATTTAGGGAAAAATTAACTATTGTGTACTATAGGGGAGCAATTCCTGTGCATACATTCCCAAGTATGTTAAAGATGGTCCTTAGAGTCCACGTGGCTCATGCACTCACTAGGCACTGGGTTCCTGCGTGGGAAAGGCTGAAACAGTGGAGGGAGTCTGGATCAATACACCCCAAAGCAAGGAATTCACCAGAAGGAAATGAAATGTGCAACTGCATCAGGAAATTAAAGGAGATCATTTTATTTTCAGTAAAATCAGAAAACTTGCTAGAGGATAAATAGAAATTAGTTTGGCTCTTTTGCCAAGCCTGGTTATCAAAGTGACTGCAAGTGATTAGCGTTTATTAACTGATGCCTGAGATGGTTTCTGACAAGTCCTAGGGCATACAAACTAAAGGACCTGTGGCAACCAGAGGTGCCCTAATCAAAGATCTCTTGGAGTATCTCGGGAAAATTCTGACCAAGGTCTTTAAACCAAATTACGAGGGCAGTTCTACTGATTTATACACATAAAAATCTAATAGAAGTCTAGGGCATTCATACTTTTGTCATTTTTTAATGCTCTTTGCTCTGTATTACTGGCATGTACATTTCTGGGGGACAGAGAATGTCAGGTTTCTGTTCAGCCCCAGGCAAATGGTAAGTGTTCAACATAAAATATGAATTATTATGTCACAGTACCAGTGTCCGTAAGTGAGAATATTTAGATGCAGATATATAAACTACACATACATTATTATTTCTGTTATGCATTTATACTCCATTCAAACTGGAGATACTACTCAAGATTTATTTGATAAGTTATGTTGCTTAGATAATTCTTTTATTCACATTGTGTGGAGTGCTTCTTAATTGGATAAAATAAAAGTGTAAATGAATGAAATAAATGAATTAAGGATATCTTTCCTACTTAAAAGAGTTTTAATTTTGAATGTGAAAGGTAAACACACATATCGCCAACTGCATGAAAAATAGCTGTGTATACCACCTTTATGTTGTTTTATTTTGTTTACAGTTTGCTAATACTTCCAGTAAGATTAGACATGCACAGGGAAAAACTTAAGCCATTCTTTTATTTTCTTTGATTTTCTTGATTTCTGGCCTCTCTTTTTGCAGCTGAAGTGATTTCATATACTTCTCTAAGTAAGGATATGAGGGTCTACCCAGGATCTTGTTGTGTCATACCCTGAATGTATTCAACCAAATTCCCTGAAGGAAGGTAAGCAGTATTCCCTTTAGAAAATGTCTAAAATAAATACATAAAATAATGTCTAAAACCACAGACGTTTCCAAGAAAAACTGCCAAGTTCTAGAGAAAACATCTGGGGGGGGAGGCATCAAAACAACCTAATTTTAGATACACATACTTAATTACCTCTAAGTAAATATACTTTTTTTCCCTGAAGTTCAACTCCTTATCTTGGGTATGAAAAGGTATCAGCGAGACAAGCTGCAAAAGGCAAAATGAGCAGGTGATGGTTTGTTGCTCCAGATCATGTTTCTAATTGACTAACCTTGCACGGAGCCACAGTGTATATCTCCTAGGCTTGTGTGTGGTCCAGCAGACCTTCAGAAGAGCCATCTCATCCTTGCTGCCGCTTTTTAAGAGATAAAGGCAAGAAACAAACAAAAAAAAACCAACAAAAGTATTCCTAAAACTAACATAACCTGATTTTATTTCATGACTATATCAGTTCCTCTGGTCATTCTTATTAGGATCAAATTTAAGGATGTGGATGACTTCCTTCCAGGAAAAACTAAGAAAATTCAGGATACCTATTGCTTTAATTGACACTTATAAAAAATATCCATGGGATTATATTAAATTACATTAAAAAAAGAAATAAACATCTTTTACAATCCTAAAAACACGTGTAATAGAATCTGCATTTTTTATCACCTTTGGAACAAATTATTCCCTGATGGAGTCTATTTTTCTGACTAAATATCAGTGGAATGGATTTCACTCCCTTCTTCCAGTAGGTATAAACATGTAAAAATCAAGTATCTTTCTGTAAGAAATTCACAACATGATTGAGTCTTTTTCTTTGCTATTGCTCTTAGCAACATTCTTTTTCTGCATATAATAGTGGAAGTATTTAGGGGAGGGTGTACAGAACATCTAAAATATAGGGGAGGTGAAAAGATTGGCATGCTTGTTCTAACTGGCTTAGAAAACAGCACAGAACCCCTGCTATCTCACTCCTAGCCCAGATCCCCCTTTCTTTATTAGGCCAGTTGTCAGGTTCCATAAGTGTGCAACCTGAGCCGCTGCACATGTGTTGCTGGCCTCACCCCCAAGAGGGACCTTCTGAACGAATCTGATGTCCAAGTTCTCACGCAGCATTAGCTTCAGAGATGCTCGCAACTGCCTGTCTTTGAATTCTTTCTCCTTTTTACATTCTTATGAAGGTTTGAAATGTATTTTTGGGAAAATAAATATATTCAAGCTAAAATGTACTCATTTATTAAACTAATATGAACATTTATTCTAGGCGTTTTTGCTTTAAATGTGATGGCTCTAGAATTAATCAAACATCTCAAGATGGAGGGATCAAGTCACTGTTTAAATATGTTTCTTCTGAACACCAATTCTCAGCTTTATTCACAGAGACCCAAAAGGATACAAGCGAGGGCCCTCCTTATAGTTCAGGCTAATAAAAGAAGCATATTAAGTCATGGATCATCTTTTGCATAGCTTTTTGATTAATGCACATTATGTATATTTTACAATCTGAAAATAATTCTGGTTATACCCTGTCTCACCTGTTAGTGGTGATCTCTAACATGCCAATTCTCATTCGGCTGTAGAGGACTTTATGTAGCATTAGAGTTTGCATGGGGATTAAGACTAAAGTTCCCTAGAGCTATATGAATACATTTTTTTATTTTAAAATGTTATCAAATAAGGAAAATGCTCTACCTTAAAATATTGTGTTGAGCTCCAATGTGTGAAAAATCTTGGAAGCTGTCGCTCTGTTCCATAACAGGAAAAAGCAGGACCGACTGAAAGTCAACAACCCTTTTTGGACCTGTTGGAGAATTGAAGTTGCAGAGCAAACCACCACCCTGAAATCTTTGAGATGCAGACTCATCCACAGACAAAGAGCTGAGATCTGCTTATCTGGAGCAGAACTCACTGGATCCATGAAATTGTAGGAACACTTGAATGTTAATTTTGACTAATAGCTGGAGGCTGAGTCTGTACAACAGTGACAGAAATTCTTTGGTAGTGCAGTCTTAGGGGACCCAACACTTTGTGGGTTTTATCTCAAGGATCTCAAAGGTCTCTCACAGTAAAGATACAAGAAAGATTCCCCTTGTGGCTTTGGTGGAAGGAAGGTGATGGGGGGTAGTAATCATTGTGAAATATCCCTAGAGCCTTCTCTATAAAAAGGTCTACTGTCAAGGGGAAAAATCCTTTGTCAGGCCCTTATCCCAGTTGGGAGAAAGCGTTACTCTCATTCCAGTGCCCCTCCCCCTAGCCTTTCTGTCCCACTTAAAGATGATGGAGTATTGTCAACAAAGGATCAGAGTTTCCAGGACATTAATGGAGGATTCTGAAGCCAGGGAAGAGGACAGGGATGAGGAGGCAAAAAGCTGTTCTACTGCAGAAATCTTCTTTAAGGTCACCACTGAAAGCACAGACCCACTAAAATACTGAGATATAATCAGAATATTACAGAAAAGACACCTCCCCACGTACACACCTTACCACCACACCACAGGGTTCTAGTGTAATACCAAAGGATTACAGCTGAAATAGCAGCAAGACACAGACTCTCTGAGTAGAAGTAATTAAGGAAGCCAAAGTCAAGAAGGGAGATAAAACAAGGATGCAAGAGGAATTTGAAGGCTCTGACACCTAGAGCTACAGCAAACATCAATACAGCCCAGCTCCTACTCAGATTGCATGAGTGCTCATAAAAAGTTCCTTTTACCTGGTGCAACTTGTCTAATTTTCCACAAAAAATTACAAGGCATACCAAAAAGGCAAGAAAACCAGTTTTTCTCTGAAGAGGCAAAGCAATCAACAGAAGCAGATTCATATATGACACAGATGCTAGAATTATCAGATGGGGAATTTAAAATAACTATAGTGTTAAGGGGTTTAATAAAAAATAGAAGCCATGACAGAACAGATGAGTTAGAACATCTAAAAAAGAATCCAAACAAAATATTAGAAATCAAAATCATTGCAAGAAGATGAAGAACACTTTCAATGGGCTCATCTGTAGATTCAACATAGTCAAGAATAGAATGGGTGAGATTGAGGATGGAGCAACAGAAACTTCCCAAAATGAAATGCAAATAGAAAAAAGAATTTAAAAATCATAACAACATCCAAGAATTATGGGCCAATTTTTAAAAAGTCTTGCAGAGAAGAAATATTTGAAGTAATAATGCCTGAGAACTTTCCAAAATTATTGAAGGATGCTGAACAAGAGATCCCGGGAACTCATAGAATAACATGCAGGATAAGTAACACAAAATGCCTAGGCAGAAAATCAGAGTAAGAAATAAGCAAAGCAAGAGAAAAAACCTTGCCAGAAACCACAGGAGGGAAAAAAAAGCAAAAACAAAAATGCCATTTCACCTATAGAGGAACAAATATAAAAATTACAGCAGACTTCTTGTGAGAAGCTATGAGAATAAGAGTGGATTGAAATATATAGTGTTGGGGGGAAAATGCCTATTTAGATATCTGTATCAGAGAAAGTATCCTTCAAAGGTGAAGAATGAATAAAGCCTTTTCAGGTAAAAAAAAAAAAAAAAACGAAGAGAATTTATCATGAGTAGACCTGTGTAAAAAAAATGGTAAAGGAAGTTCTTCCAGGCAGAGGAACATGATAGAGTTCAGAAACTTGGATCAACAAAAACAAAGAGCTCAGAGTAGGGATAAATTCATGTGAAATGTAATCTTTAATTTTCTAATTCTTAATAATCTAAAAGAAAACTGTTTAAAGTAATAACAGTAAAATTTATTGGGTGATTATAGCATATATGTAAGTGAAAGGTAAGACAGTGATGTCAAAGTGATGAGAGCATAGAATTGGGAATATGCGTTATAAGGTATACGTACCACTTGAAATGATATAGTGTTATTTGAAGGTATGTTTAGATTAAAAATGTATATTGAAAACTCTAAGGCTACTAATAAATATTATTTTAAAGAAATATGCTTGGTAACAAAGAGCAGATATTGTGGAAAAATCTAACATGCTAAATTAAAACGAGAGGAAGGAAATAAAGGTGGAGGAGGAACTAAAGGCCCACTTAAAAGAGAGCAGCTACACATAGCTACATATCAGTCCACCTATATCAACAATACCTTTAAATGTGAACGGTCTAAATATGCCAATTAAATGTCAGAGATCATCACAATGGGGTAAAAGAGAAGATCCAGTTATATGTTGTCTACAAGAAACCCATTTTTTGTAAATATAAAGTCTCAGGAGAAAAGTAAGGGGATGAAGAAAGCTATACCATGCTAACAGAACCCCCAGAAAGCTGCAATATTGCATTAATTTCAGAAAAAGCAGTGTTCAAAGAAGAAGATTTAGTAGAGTTAAAGAGGCACATTATATGATGATAAAAGGATCAATTCTCTAAGAAGGCAGAACAATCTACACATGTATGCCACCTAACAACAAAGTGTCAATTACATGAGGCAAAAACTAATAGAAATTAAAGGCAAAATAGAAAAATCCTCTTTTATAATTGGAGAGTTCAACTCCCCTCCCTCTGTCAGTAATTGATAGATCAGGCAGGCAACCAGCACACAAATGTTTATAGCATCTTTATTTACAGTTCCCCCAAATTGGAAGTAACCAAGATACCATTTAATAGGTGAATTGATAAATTATGGTATATCCATACAGTGGTTTATTTTTCAGTAATAAGTATCAATGAGCTATCAAGTCCAACAAAGGCTTGGATGAATCTTAAATGTATATAGTTAAGTCAAAGAAACTCATCTAAAAGTTGTCTATTGTATCATTCCATTTATATAATATTCTGGAAAAGGCAAGACTATGGACATGGGAAAGCAATCAGTGATTACCAGGAGTTTGGGGCGGGGGGAAGTAAATAGGTAATTACAGAAGGACTCTTGTCTTAGGGTGCTGAAACTATTCAACATGAGACTGTAATAGTAGACACATGACACTATGCATTAGTTAAAACCTATAGAACTTTCCAACACAAGGCATGAACCTTAATGTGCACAAATTTTTAAAAATCACTTAGGAGATTGGGAGATTGCAGGATGGAATGTCAATTATGACAAGAGAAACTAATCTTATTAAATGTGTATGAAGCAGTGTCACTGAAGAGGGTGGGGGGAAAGACACTGAGCTAAGTAACTGGAAATGGATGGAGTCTGCAAGACTAAGACAAAATGAACTGTACTTAAGCCGGAATTCCAAATAATTTATACAGATTCTTTGCCCTCCAGGAGATGTATCGTAACGCCCCTCCCCACTCCTTCAGTATGAACTTAAAACTTCCTTCTAAAGAGTAAAGAGAATGGTACAAAAAGGGGGATGAAGTCACTTTACAGTGGAGACACCTGACAGACAATACCTCAGCCAGGTAACCAAGGTTAACATCAACAGTGGGATAGGTTGTGTTGACAGTATGATGTGATGAGAATGGTATTTTACCTCTGTGGTCTTCATTCCCCAAACCCAGAACTCCAGTCTAATCATGAGAAAGATATTACATAATTCTCAATTGAGGTGCAGTCTACAAAATACTTGACCAATACTCCCCAGTTTTGACAAGGTCATCAGAATCAATGAACGTCTGAGAATCTGTTAGTCCGGAAGAACCTAAGGACACATAACCAAATGTGATATGGGGTCCAGGACGGGACCCTGGTGAAACAGGTGAAAACTAAGGAAATCAGGCTAAACTATGGGTTTCCATTAATAACAATCTCAACATCTATTGTTAATTTTGACAAATGTGCAATACTAATGTAAGATGCTGATAATAGGGACAATGGGATTGGAACATATGAGAACTCGCTGTACTATGTTCACAATTTTTCTATAAGTCTGAAACTATTCTGAAATTAAAAGTTTATTTAAAAAATAATTTAAAAATCCCAATGGTACATGTCACAACACATGTACAGGGACTACGAATGAACTGTTTTACCATATTGCAGCACAATATTCTCTTTCAATCTTCTATTATGTATGTGGGGCAGTATTTGGACACTGCCCTGCCCATTCCCTGCTCCTCTCCTAGGCTCATCTGTTCTAGCTATCTGGTTAATGAAGAACATTGCCAAATCAGTGACTCGAGACTGTATCCACTTGTTTCAATTTTTAAACTGTGCTGTGGATATGCAAACAGGAGCCATTCTTCTACCTTAAATAAGATGCTGAAAAACCGAGGGCACTTCTTGGTCCCACTCCATGTTATGTGCCGTTTGCTACCTGGACGATTTCTGACTGCATTATTTGATCAGAATGTCATAGACTTTCTGGAAGTAGTGGGTTTCCTTTAGCTCTTCTTCGTGGCTTATCTAGAAAGCAAAGGATGGAGTGGCTGTTTACCTAACTCAGTAGGACCCGACAGTGATGAGCAGGAACATGGTGAGGGTCAGGCATTCTGGAAGCATGGTCCCCGAGGGTATCAGGACTCACTGCTATTAGCATGAGGCAGACGAGGAGGGAGGGCTTCTCCATCACCCTGGCTGTGAACTACATATATTATTTGACATCCTGCATTAATTGGATTCTCTGGGGGCACCATGCTGTTAAAAATTAATCTAACATGTTCATGTTGATTACACTGAAGGTAGTACAATTATACCAACAGTTTCAAGTCTAGTGCCTCAAAGAAGGAAAACAGTCAAACTTTATAACCTGGTTTCTTCCTTCTTAACTTGTATATTATAAATTACAAGCTGTTTGCAGCTTATAATGTATTTCTAGGGAAGTCAAATTTAATTTCTACAGAGCCACTAATGCTAACAATAAATAAACAATGGTGGTTTGTTCTCCAACTTTCAATGAGGCAATATATCAAAGAACCAATATAGATTTAAGGTATTCTTTGTGAAGGATTAATGATTAAGGGATTTATTGCTCAGTGTGTTTCCAATTTGATTTTACCACAATTTGCATTTGATTTTTGAAAAGTTACACATAAAAATAGCAAACACCTCACTTGGAGCATCATGTGAAATTTATACCTTTACCATTGACATTTATGTCTTCATACATTCTTTCATAGATTCCTGGCACACAACGTATTAGCATCAGAGTCAAGAGAAGTTACCTTCTTTGTTCTCAAACAATTTTTTCTCTATTTCCTTAACTTCATGGCAGTTTTTATACCCTGCAGGGAGTTTTATGTTTGTATACTTTACATTGCTTTTAAATTCAACCATAAACAAGGATATACAACAGAAAGCATTCTTTAGTGATTTTATGTTTTTAAAATTTTGTCAAAGTCAAAGATGGAAGCCAATACATTTGGTTGTTTCTTAAGCATTTTATCAAGCATAATTTGATTAGCCTTAGAGATTATATGAATAGATTGCTCTAAGTAAGTTGACCGATTATTTTTCTAGGGTGCTATATAGGGTCTGTTTTGCCAATCAGAATTAGATTATAGAATGGATAAGAAGCAAGAAGACATTATCTTAAATGCACATATATGCATATGTATTTATATATCATTTTACAAATATTGGTATGTATTGTGAAAAATTTGATTTTTACCCACAATAAAAAAAAATTAAAAAAATAAACCATACTAATATAAAAATAAAAATAAAAATAAAAAAAGGTTAGGGATATAGTGAAAAATGTAAGTGAATGGACACCATTGCTCCGAGACGTACACAAGTGCCAATGACATACATTATTTATCAAAATAATCCATGTACCTTGAATCCATCTGACCTCAGATGACAGTGGTTGGATTGGTACAAAATTTGGCTGAATGGACTCGTGTTTGTGTGAGCATCTAGGCTGTTCTCTGGGGTACAGGAAAAACTCCTGTACTAAAAGTGGGGCTGCAGGTGTAAAGGGAACCTGCAACGAATGCTGATTTTCAAGAGAGTTGTACTGATTTATGTTTTTATAAAACTGCCCCTTCAACACATGCTCACATTGGACGCATCCAAATATTTTAAATTTTGTTAATCTCATAGTTAAAATGGTAATTCACCATTGTTTTCATTTATATTTTCTATATTAGTGAGGTTGAACTTATTTTTATTTGTTTTCTATTTGCAATTTTTTCTCCCTGAGTTTTCAGTGCATATTACATATACACTTTTCTGTTGCAATGTGGGTTTTATTTCTTTTGTTTCTGGTATTGATTTACGGACCTGTTCTGTTTAAGAGGAATATTGTATCAGTCAGGATTCTTTCTGTTGCAAGTCAAAACATCAAATGCAAAGTGACAAGGAAAAAAAGATAATTCGTTGGATTGTATTACTGAAATTGTGTAACTGGTAAGACCCAGGGTCAGGTATGACTTCAGAAGAGGATGAATCCAGGTGTTCAAAAAATGTACCAGGAATCAATCTCATCTCTCTTCCCCAACTCTCCCCCCCCCCCCCCCCCCCCCCCCCCCCCCCCGCTTTTCTGAAATTGGCTAGCTCACTTTTCCTACCCTTTCATTCTTATTTTTCCAAAAAGGTCATGTCACCATTAATTTTTTTGAGTGTAGGAAAATCAATTATCTAAATTGGTTATTTATATATTGCTAGTTAGAATTCTTCTTTGTATATATTTGTGTGTGTGTGTGTATGGAGATATATATATAGATATCTCCATACATATATATATAGATATATAGATATATAGATATATCTATATATATATCTCCACTTTATGTTGTTTATATTCCTTTCTTTTTTTCCCATTCAGCATCTAATCTACGCATAGGTCATGTGCTAATTCCTTTCAGTTAGTTCTCATCATTGAAAGGGTGTTTTCTCATTTGGTTAGTAATCTGCTGGAGAATAATATTAAGACAGAAAAGGGTGAGTTATTATACTCAGAGATCGACATTGTCCTGTGGCATCCTAAATCGTCGCACCAGGTATGGCAGTACGTCTTTGAAGCACATCTCCCTGATTTGGGGGATCCTACAGGGAGAGAGGAGACTGTTATAGCCCACAGTGAAGTTCTGAAAGCAAAGGGTCTCTGCTATGGTGGACTGTCTTTCATTGTTTGGCTGATTTTGGAGAACAGCAGCAAAGCGTTTTCTGTTTCCACTTTAAAATCCTACAGGTAGTTTCTTAATCTTTTATAACTTAATTAAAAATTTTAACTGTCTATCTTCAGAATTATTCCATTATCTTCCCTTCCCTGTTCTTCCGTGGTGAAAGAGAGGGCGCCTACAGGGCAGATACTTCCTGTGCGTCCTCCATATTGCAGGGTCAAGTGGCTCCCATACTGAAGTCATTGAAGGAGTCTGCAGGATTTTGAGATTTGCCTTTAAGGAAATGTGTACCAAACATTAAATCTGAGGTTGTGTGGTAGGCAGAATAATGACCCACAAAACGTCCGTAGTCCAATCCTTAGTATCGATGAATATGTTAAATTATGTTAAATTAAATGGCAAAGGAGAATTGAAGTTGCAGATAGAATTCAGATTGCTAATGATCCTAAAATAGAGAGCTCCAGTATTATCCAGGAGGGACCAATGTAATCATTAGGGTCCTTCAAGGTGGACGAGAGAGAAGCAGGTCAGAGAGATGAGATGCTATGAAGCTGAAGAAAGGGGGCAGGTGGAAAGGAACGTGGGTGGTCTCTAGAAGCCATAATAGGCAAGGAAAAGAATTCTCCCCTAACACCTCTGAAGGAACCAGCTCTGCCAGCACCTTGCTTTTACCCCAGGAAAGCCTGTGTCAGACATATCATCTACAGAAATGTAAAGTAATCAGCTTATGTTCTTTTAGACACTAAATTTATTGTACTTTCTTACGGTACCAATAGAAAACTAGTATTTGTTTTGGCTATCAGCATTCACCCTCATAATGAATAATTATAAATTAATGATATTCTTCAAAATGTATAGTTCGGATATATGACTACTTGTTTCATATAACTATATTCTCTTTGAAGTTTATAACAATGTTCGAGTATGGAGACTATAACAGAATTGTCTTTACTCCATGACATTTAATGAGACGAAGCCCATTGTTCCCTAGCATTGGGCTTATGACTAAGTTTATGCCAGCTAATTCTTGTTCCTTTGTAAATAATGACCTTTTTCCCTGTGAAATGTGCAGAAGATTCCTTTTATCCTTGGATTTTACAAATGACATCATGGTGTTTTGGGGGCGGGGGGTGGGGAGAGAGCAAGCGAATAGTCCTAAAGGCATTTTGTAGACCTTTTGAAGGTGATCTGTTCAAGGACATTTTCCTCTCTCTCTCTCTCTTTTTTTTTTTTTTTGGTTTTAAGTGTTTTTTTCCTTGCTAAACTCTATTTTCTCTTTCTTTTTCTCCTTCTGGACTTTCAGGTTTTATCTTCTGTATCTCTCTCCACTCTTATTCTTTCCCTCTCTTTCCTTTCTCTCATCTTTTGAATTCTTGCTTTCACTGGAATTGCTGTGTTTTCTGTAAGAATTCTTTCGTTTCAGTTACCAGATCACTAGTGTTGTCATTACTATTGAACCCTTTTACTGAATACTTAATTTTTGAAAGTTCAGCATTCATATTTTTAATTTCCAAGCATCTGTTTCATTCTTTTTTACAGTACCTACTTTTGCTTTACAAATGTGGCAATCCCTTATACCTCTCTGTAATTACTAATTATACTAAAGCTTTCTATTTATGCACTAAATCTGTTTTCTTGGAGTCCATGACATCCAGTTGGTACACTCTCCAGTTACTCTGTCCAGCCTCAGCCCTGACACAGGAGCTTCCCCTGCAGATACTTCATTTACAGGCCTGCTTTCATAGCTTTGCATGGGGCCACAGCAGCTGGCAGCCTCAGATGAAGTAGTACCGCAGCCCCCAGAGCCCTTCCCATCACTCCTCCCAGTCATGGCCCAAGGGCCCGCTCCTGCTCTTGGACCGTGCTAAGTGTGGTGCCGAGGCTGCTCTGGGCCCTTGCTGGGAATGCATCCCCTTAGCTGGGCTTCCATTCCTCTGCCATGTCGGAATCACACCAGTCAAATCCCATCGGCATTTACAATTCATCTCCTTGGTCTAACTGAATTTCTTTTTCTATCTCCCTCCTCTTTCTCCCTCCCCCTTCTCCCTTCCATTTGTCTCTTTCTTTCAGGAAAATAAAATGGCCACCTGCATCAGGTATTGCCAGGAGAAGACACCATTCTGAGAAGGACTTTTCCAGAGGACAAAATCAGGTGACCTGCAGGGATCCCCTCCCTCCCTCCCTTCCTTCCTTGGATTTTGGGTACACATAATTTGATGACTCATAACCTGTGTCATGATATATACCTAACATTGATACTTTATTCATTTGTCATAATTGAAATGTTTAATAATATAATAAATTCTTGAAACCCTACCACCTGAAGCAAAAGTTAGCACCTTGATAATAAGCTGGGATGAAATATATGGTCTCCCTTAAATCTACCCTCTTGCAACACCCCCACCCATGGGATAATTATCCTGGTGGTCATTATTCCATAGCATCCCCTATGTATAGTTTTATTGCACATATTTGTATCCTAAAAGGGTACAAATATATACCCACCCATACACATACATACAGGCACACCTCAGAGATATTGCAGGCTTCATTTCAAACCACTGCGATAAAGTGAATATCGCAATAAAGTCAATCACACAGTTTTTTGGTTTCCCAGTGCATGTAAAAAGAATGTTTACAGTATACTGTAGTCTCCTAAGTATGCAAAGGCATTATGTCTAAAAAGACAATGTGCATACCTTCATTTAATAATACTTCATTGCTAAAAATGATAACCAGCATCCGAGCCTTTAGTGAGTCATGATACTTTTGCTGGTGGAGAACCTTGCCTCCATGTTGATGGCTGATGAATGATCAGGATGGTGGTTGCTGAAGGTTCGGGTGGCTGTGGAGATTTCAACAGTGACGTTTGCTGCACTGATTGACTCTTCCCTTCATGAAAGATTTCTCTGTAGCATGTGATACTGTTTGATAACATTTTACCCACAGTAGAACGTCTTTCAAAATTGGAGTCAATACGTTGAAACTCTGCTGCTGCTTTATCAACTAAGTTTATGTAATATTCTAAATCCTTTCTTGTCATTTCAACAATTTTTACAGCATCTTCACGAAGAGTAGATTCCATCTCAAGAAACCACATTCTTTGCTCATCCATAAGAAGTAACTCCTCATTTGTTAAAGGTTGATCATGAGAGTATAGCACTTCCATCACATCTTCAGGTCCCACTTCTTTTTCTGGTTCTCTTGCTATTTCCAGTACATCTGCACTTCATCCACTGAAGTCCTGAACTTTGCAAAGACATCCATGAGGGCTGGAATCAACTTCTTCCAGTCTAATGTTCTTGCTGATATTTTGACCTACTCCCATGAATGACAAATGCTTAAAATGGTATCTAGAATGGTAAATCCTTTGCAGAAGGTTTTCAACTTACTTTGCCCAGATCCATCAGAGGAATCACTGTCTATGGTATCTATTCCCTTATCAAACATGTAACTTAAATAATAAGACTTCAAAGTTAAAATGACCCCTTCATCCATGAGCTGCCAAATGGATGTTGGGTTAACAGGAATGAAAACAACATTCATTTCATTGTACATTTCCATCAGAGCTCTTGAGTGAACAGGTATATTACCAGTGAGCAGTAATATTTTAAAAATAATCTTTTTTTGAGCAGCACGTTTTAAGAGTAGGCTTAAAGTATTCAATAAACCATGTTTTAAACAGATGCTTCCATCTGCCCTTTGCTGTTCCATTTATAGGCACAGGCAGAGTGAATTTAGCATAATTCTTAAGGACCTTAGGATTTTCAGAATGATAAATGAGCATTGGGTTCAACTTTAAGTCACCAGTTGCATTAGCCTCTAGCAAGAAAAATCAGCCTGTCCTTTGAAGATTTGAAGCCAGGCATTGACCTCTGCTCTCTAGCTGTGAAAGTCCTAGATGGCATCATCTTCCAGTAAGTGGCTGTCTCATCTACAGTGAAAACGCGCTGTTTAGTGTAGCCACTTTCCTTAATGCTCTTAGCTGGATCTTCTGAAAACTTGCTGCAGCTTCTACATCAGCTCTTGCTGCTTCACCTTGCACTTTCATGCTATGGAAATGGCTTCGGCTAGTTTTAAAAGTTTCTTCTGAGGTTCCCTCACTTCTCTTAGCCTTCATAGAATTGAAAGTTAGGGCTTTCTTCTAGATTAGGTTTTGGCTTAAAGGAACGTTGTGCCTGGATTGATCTTCATTCCAGACCAATATAACTTTCTCCATATTTGGCAACAAGGTTACTTTTCTTTCGTATCATTTGTGTGTTCACTGGAGTAGCACTTTCAATTTCCTTCAAGAATATTTCCTTTGAATTCACAACTTGGCTGTTTGGTGCAAGAGGCCCAGCTCTGGCTTATCTTGGCTTTCCTCATGCCTTCCTCATGAAGTTTGATCATTTCCAGTGGCTTTTTTCTTTACTTAAAGTGAGAGACTTGGGATTCTTCCTTTCACTTGAACACTTAGAGGCCATTGTAGGATTATTAATTGGCCTAACTTAAATATTGTTGTGCCTTAGGGAAGAGGGACACCCAAGGAGAGGGAGATGGGGGAACACCTATCAGGGGAGCAGCCAAAACATACACAGCATTTAACAGTTAAGCTTGCCGTGCTATGTGGGCGCAGTTTGTGGCACCCCAAAACAACTCCAATGGTGGCATCAAAGATCACCATGACAGATATAATAATAATGGAAAAGTTTGAAATATTGTGAGAATTACCAAAACATGACACTGAGACATGAAGTGGGCACCTGCTGTTGCAAAATGGTACTAATAGATTGCTCAATGCAGGGTTGCCAGAAAATTTCTATTTGTAAAAAAGGCAATATGCATCAAGACAATAGAGCAAAGCACAATAAAATGAGGTATGCCTGTACATATATATATACACACACACATTTGTTTCCACTTTCTATAATGGTCACCAAGATGTAAACAAATCTATGATGTAAACAATTTTGGGGGACTTACTTTTTTACTAAATATAATATTTCTCTATAATTATTCTTATAATTAGATACCATCTTAGTTCATTTATATTTACTAATGTAAAATAGCCAATTGATTTTAATTTTCCATATTTCCTCACTATTCTGTTCTATTATTGAAACCCATCCTGGATTTTCTGCAATGCTATGAAATTATTTGATTTTTATAAGTCTTCTCAATTTTGTTGGGGTTATGGGAAAGAAGAGAAGTAAATATTATGCTCAGTCAGCCATATTGAGCTAGAAGTACCATTGTTTTGTTAAAATTGTTGTTACTGTCCCTACCTAGGCCCACAACTCCAAAAGGGAAAAAATAAACCTTATTATCCAGCATTCTTTTATGGTGTTTATCCCTATGGCCGAGATTTCCATTTTTAAGTATTTAAGAGAAATGAAAACATATGCTCAAAACATGAAACAAGAATGTTTATATCAGCCTTTCGATAATAGTGAAAAACTGGAAACAATTCAAACATTCATCTAAAGAGAAAGGAAAACAAATTTGGTTATGCTCATATAATACTCATTAAAAAATAAAGAAAAATCTACACAAGGTGGAGCATGTTCCATTCAATTTCCCCTGCTGATCACAACTGAAAACCCTAGATGAAATATATAAAGCTACTATTAGAATATGCAAAATACATAAAGCTACTATCAGAATATCCTAAATATAAAAAATTATCAGAATATTTTGAAAATTAGAAAAAACAAGGCAAACAGGCTAGTGAGTTTGGGATTCAAGAGAACACATGGTGATGAGTCCTTTATTTGGAGCACAGCATGGAAAAATCCAGGGACATCATAGAAAACAACAGAGATCTCAGTGGCAGATAATCATGGGAGGTTAACACTGCTGAGATACTAGTAGGGGAAAGTAACAAAAACAGCAGACAAGTCAAAAATTTTAAAGGGAGAGCCAGGGAAAGAGACAGCCAAAGGGCACCCTGCTAAGACTAAACTTATCCTACACCCACTCAGGAGACAGTAGAGAAGATCTTTGCCACTACAAGTCCTGGAAGAACACAGGACAGACCTGTTAACTTCTTCAATTTAAAAAATTCCAATTACAGACAGATCCAGTGGCAAAGGGTGGAAGCCTAACTCATTCAAGAGGGTTAAATATATCTTCTGACTAACCAAATGTCACCACTAAATTATGCTGATACATTGGAAAGGCAGGCTTAAAAATGAAAAGAAAGGAAAAGCCAAATAGTGACACAAGAAGCCACCCAGGAGGGGATAACAGATTGCACAGAAATAATCTTTGCAAGTCAGTAAACAAACAAAAAATGGCAATAACAATAAGCTATGGGGGTATTAGAATGCAGAATTGCTATAATACATTATTTTAAAAGTTCAGTTTTCAACACACACCTATGAGACATCAGAAGAAATAGGATAGCATGAACCATGCACAGGGGGGAAAAAAGCAGTCTTTTTGAGGGGAGTCCAGATATTTGACTTAGCAGGCAAAGACTTCAAAGATTTAAAAAATATCCAAAGAACAAAAGGAAACTATGTTTATAGAAGTAAAGGAAAATATGATGATTATAACATCAAACAAAGAGCATCAATATAAAACAAAAGTATAAAAAGGAACCAAATGGAACTACTGGATTTGAAACAATAAATGAAATGAGAATTTCAGTTGAGGAACTCAATAGAAGATTTGAGCTGGCATAAGAAAGAACCAGTGAACTTGAAGATAGTTCGATAAAGATGATCCACTCTGAAGACATCAGAAAGAAAGGAGAATTAAGTAAAATAAACAGATTGTAAGGGACCTGTGGGAAACCATTAAGTGCATTTAATAGTAGTACCAAAATGAGAGCAGAGAGAAAAAGGAAGAGGGGCTGAGGTATGAGGGAAGGTTAATACTAGAGCCTTGAAACCACATATATAAATTTTCTAATGTAGAATTTAGTACATACTAGGAGTTAGATAAATTAGAACTATTTCTATCATGTGTAGTATCAATACGACTTCTCTACTCTTCACTTTTGAACATTTGCATTCATCTATAATTCACATCTGTGTTAATCCTTAAGGCATAGCACACTGCTAAATAATTAATCAAGACTAGGCATCAGGGTAGCTTTACGATTTTCTATTTCTCTGAATATTTATAATTTATCTAAAATATGAATTAAAATACTCTATTGATTAAATTGACCCCTAAAACCCCTTTCCCAAGCACTTGTGTTTTGAGTATTTGTATGTGTGTTTTACTGTGTTTGCTCTTACGGGTTTCTAATAATCCTTTTATTAAAATATCCTCTTTCACTTTTTTCAGCCAGCAGGTAGATGTTGTGACAGCATATCTGGAAACACTTCTTTTAATGCAATCCTTGAGTCTAATTTCCTAGGCTTGTGCTAGAATTTAATGTTTTTCTGTGAATCGCTCTTAGAGACAGCTGATTTACATTCTGTCAAAATAAGCTTACAGATTCCAGAAGCCTGAGACATCTTCTGGGCTGCTTACTCTAAGTCCAGTCTTGGGTGTTTTCTGTTCCTAGAATGACTTGACTTTAAGTCTCATATTTTAGACATACACACTAAGTATGTACATAGCATTTAGCTTATATGTTTGCATTTCTATTAAGCTAAAATGTAACCCTGTTCAGTTTTTAAATTGATTACATTTGCAGAAGAAATCTACTTTGGAAAGTCTGTTATATGGTCCTTAATAATAGTTAATTCTAAAGAAAACAACAGAATAATTAATACAAAATCAATCATTTGGTTCTACTATCATCATTGTTGAATTCACACTTTGGTGACATTATACAAATAAAATATGGAAATCTATAACTACTATACACTATATTATGAGTCACTTTCATTTCTAGCTTATAAATACTCAGAAAAATGGATAAACATTTTTTATTATTTTAATTAATCAACAAGTTTTTAAGAAAAATAAATAATAATTTAGAGCACAGCATGCATATTTGTATAATGTTCTACCCTCAGTACGATTTTATTAGGAGGAGAGTCATTTCCCCTTCAGGTTCTGTCTTCCTCTCATACATACTGGATGACACTGAGTCCTGGTTTTCTTGGCACAGTTGACAGAGTGGATAGTAATATTTCATTTTATGTTGCATTTTATTGAAAAATGAAAAATATGGGACAGATGCTAAACTGGACAGATGGCTGGGAAACAAGCATAAATCAGAATTGTTCTGGGCAACTAGGATGAATGTCATCCTAGCTGAGAGATGAATAAATTGCCCAGAGTCACGGACTAGACTTGCAATCTCCCTTTTACTATGGGGAATATTGCAGATGCTTAAGTCAGAGCTCTGTTGAGATATGCATAGCCTAGTTGGTGAACTAAATTATACAAGCATATACAGTTAGGGTATTGTGCCCAAATGAGAATACCTATGCCTCCATTAGAAAAGAGCTTAAAGAAGCATCAACCATTGGTGAGCATAGGCAAGACTGTTTCTCAAGGCTGGGGCCTGTGAGCACATGCACACCATTCATGAGCTATTTCTCAGTCTCCTTGGCTGCTTTCTCATCATTTCTCCAACTGCTGGATGCTTGAGTCATGGGTCATTATTCAGACCTTTTCTCTTCTTACTTCACTTGCACCCAAAGTGATTTTATCCAGTTCATGGCTTTAAGTTTCAGCTCTTTGCTGATGATTTCCAAATTTATATTTGGATCTCTCCATTAAATTTAGTTCTGGTTCATGTAAACCCAATCAACATTTCCACATATACGTCTACTAAGCATCTCAAATTTAAAATGCCTCAAGCAGAGGTCTGCATTTTCCCCTAATCTTTCTTCCCAAACCCACTTCTCCCACAGTGGTACTCATCTGTGTAAATAACAACTTACCTCATCCATGACTCCTTTTTTCCCTTACACCACATGGTCAGCCCCTCCCCAAATAATGTCCATTGTACACTTCACATATTTTTAGAATCCAGCCATTTTTCACCACTTCCTCTGCTACTTGCTAGTTGAACCACCAGCATCTTTTGCATCTACCTGTGCTTTCTTCCCATTTATTTTCCTTAGAAATGCCAGAGTGAACCTCCTAAAACATGAAGCAGATAATGTCTCTCTTCTGCTTAAAACTCTCCAATGTCTCCTGTATTAGTCAGGGTTCTCTAGGGAAACAGAATCAACAGGAGATATCCGTTAATAATATGAAATTTTATAAGAGTCTCTCATGTGACCATGGGGATGCACAAGTCCAGGTTCTGCAGGCAGGCTGCAAACCTGGGGCTCCGATGAAAGTCCAGTGAAGGTCCTTGATGAGTTTCCAGGAGACGTCAGCTGTCCAAAGACGAGCTGGGAAATTCTCTCTGAATGCTGAAATCACTTCCTTTTAAGGCATTCAGCTGGTTGGATAAAGCATCACTCATTGCTGACAGCAATCTCCCTGGTTGATGTAGATGTAATCAGCCATCTATGCAGTGAACTCACTGAGGACTAAAGCCCATAAATGTCCAGTGCTTGCTTGACCAAACAACGGGGCACAATTACCTGGCCGAGTTGACACATTAGCCTACGCATCACAGTCTCCCATCTTCACTACAACTGAAAACCACCATGGAGCCTCCAGCTGATCCTTAATACGCTAAGGATGTTCTACCAAATGACTTTTGTACTTGTTCCTTCCTCTGCCCTTAATGGTTTGTCACTTAACAAAATTGTCACTTCCTTCCTTGATGATGCCTCCCTTTACTCAATGGTCTCTCTATACACCTTCCCTTACTTATTTTTCTCCATAGATCTTGTCACCATCTGGTATACTGTGTATTTGACAGTTTTATCTGTTTATTGACCTTTTTCAACCATAGAGTATGGCACAACATACCAGGAAGGCAGGTATTTTTGTCTGTTTTTTTAACGTATGTACTTCCAGTGCCTCAAACAGTATCTGGCATATAGTAGGTACTCAATAAATAAATAGCTGAGGGATGAAAGAATTGTCCAATGGAGTGTGGAGGCTCAGAGAGATATCAAATATCTTCTGTTCAATCTTGAGCAAAGTATTATGAATGCAAGTCAAGCCTCAATGAATAGAGAATATGAAAGCAACCATAATAACTGCACTGAACCTCTAATAAATTCTGTTCTAAATTATAAATTCCTCCTGCTGCTATTGTAACTGGGGCATGATGGGACAGGAAGGCAAACTGACAGAGGGAGAAAGTTCATAAATAAATGATACAGCCATCTTCTCAACACAGTCCTTGGTCCCTGAAATTCATCTGCACCTCAATCTCTCTCATCTGCCAAATCCAATCAGACACAGTGTTGGAAAAAAATCTGAAATAACACCAGAACGATATTCAATCCATATAAGAGAGTCGGGAAAAACAAAGTAGGACAAACACTCTTTGACGGCCAGTGGGATGAACTTAGTTACTCTTCAGGATATACACCGCTTTGGAGTAGGAGGAGTGAGGCTATTCGGAAACAAAGAAAGAGAAAGAATGTGCACATGCATACACACATGCACAAATACAACATAAACACATCGATACAAACACATACCACACAGAGGCCAAAAGCAAAGCAACTCTTTTCCAGATACATTCAAAATTATTTACTCTTTCTGATGATGCCATTCAGAGAAGATCCACATCCATCCATTCCCTGTTCTTTTTATCCCATATCTCCCCCTCCAATCTGCTCACAATTACCTTGGTTTCTTCACACATAAATTCTAGATGACAAGAGATTTTCATGTTCTGATCTCAGTTTCCCAATGAGATGAAACTCCTCTTGTAAGATAAATGAAATTGCTGTCCTGGCCTAAATATTAGCACTTTATCAAGTCTTGAATAATCAATAATCAAGTTATTATATAAGTAAGCTACAACAACAAAACATGGATCAGAAATAACAAACTCGAGTCTTAAAAATGCATGGTGTATTGGGTCACTTACCTAATTGCAAAACTTAGAAGTTTTAGAATCTATCCCCAAATCATAGAGTAATAATAAAAATGCCCTCACCTACCTCAAATACCCTAGTAAGGTTACTCTCAGTGGGTAACTTCGTTCATGCACTGCCAGACTATCTATGAGTCACCATTGGCCACTTCTGATTGATATAAAAAGTTTAGCATAATGCTCTTTGGACAGATAACTGAGAGAAATGCTGCATCCAGCATATGAGCAAGCTCTCAAGTATGCAGAGAATTCCGAGGTATTTTCAGTTCTCAAAAGAATTTCTTTCTCCTAGCTCCTATGAAGCTTACGAGGTCAGTGAAAGAGTTTCTTTGATGCCTTCAAAATTACATTATTAAAGAATACTCTTGAGATGGGAGCCATTTTTCTCCTCATTATCTAACAGATGGTCCAAGAAAACTTGGCCACAATCCAGCCACTCTGTACTTGGGCATCTGGTAGCCCATATGAGTTGTTAGGGAGGAGGTGGAGTGTGTGGAGGAAGGTTGATAAGTGAGATGAGTCCAGTTGTTTAAAAGGAAGTAGAACCCCAGACTACATCATTACCTCATAACTTTTGCCTGGGTTCTACCCTAATGCCATGACCTCAAAATGTTTTTTAGAAGGGATATCACGTTAGGAGTAAGACAACAACACTCTCCAACTAGGTATTTTATGGAAAGTTACTCAATCATCTGTAAAGTAAACGGTTGCATCAAACGGTTTCCAAGGCCCCTTTCCTAGACCCTTATACCCATCAAGATGGTTTCATTCACTTAAACGCTATTCAACTTCTCCACACCTTGTTCCAGCAGAAAAGGCTCAAAGGGTTTCAGCATTATGCTAAGATTCCATAGATGAGCTCTGCCAACAATCATACTCATGAAGTGCTTCTGGAGATATACCCACGTAGGTGGGGTCTCACCTTTGGCACTCGTGGCACCTGTAACTCTCCATCAGAGGCTCCATCCCTAGAAGTGTCAGGACCTTAGCCAAGGACGGGTGGGAGGAGGAGGAGAACGACCCTTATCGCCAGTACAGGCAACTCTGAAGTGTGGTCCACCCCAGGGGCCCGAGGCCGGAACCTGCTGCATGGCGTACATTTTATTGGCTGCCATCACTTCTTCATCTCCCACAGGTACTACTTACACTCAAATACTTGTTACAGGTTCTGCTTCTGGGCAAACCCACCCTAAGACAATAGAAAATGATGACAACCAGGTTGTATGAGTAAAATATTTGTTTATGAGTTACTGGGACAAACTTGAAAAGAAGCCAGTGAAACATGAGATGAATTCCTAAATTTCAAACTTCAAATATATAAATAGAAAGTTTTAGGATATATCAGGTTAATCTCTTTTTGATAAAAATAATTTAAACGAAATATATGAAACCAAACTTTTCAAGAGGTCTTGGGCTTCCTCTCTGAGATAAGGAAATAATTATCAAAATATGATAATTCACCATGAAATATGAAGGCACTGGGTAATAGTATTTTAATCTTACAGTGAGGCAGTGGTTATTGTATGATATTGTATGATAGTGTTTCAGAAGATAACAAAGAATTCAGTGGACCTGACCATCAAAGAGAGCTGATGAGGGCTCTATTTTAATGATGTGTTTATAACTAAAATTATCCATGCTTTAACCATAAGTTCTTGGATGAGAAAAATTCTCTTCTTGTAACACTGAAGGTTAACAAAAATAAAGACAAAAATAAATGCTAGCAGATAAAAATCAATTTTTTAGTAAATATAATTTACCACTTATACAACTAGATATTATTAATTTTGATTTGTAGAATTTTAGAGTTAGAAGAGTCCTTTTAATGGACATTAAGATATTCTATTAAAGGTCTCAGCCATAGTAAAGTTACTTGTCCAATCGCGATTCAAATAATTTTTGGCTGATAAAAAACATAACCCCAAACACTATGGTTTATTTCTTTGCAGGAATTTGCTAGTTTTATATCTAACTCAGAAATCTCTTTCCATCATTTCTTTATTAAATTTCCTATGAATATGTAGTTCCTCAAATATTCTTTCAAAGTCTTCATTTCATAGGTAGAGACACTAAGAAAGGTTAGGAAACTTTTCCTGAGAATTAGGACCCAAGCCTCCTAGAACCCAAACTGGGCGTTTTCTAGTAAAGCTCATCCTTCTCCCACGATATTTTGTCTGACATTTGCATGTCTTCTCACTTTTACAATACTGTAAATTAAGCATGGGTAGCTATTTCCTTTTTGTAGATGAAGAAATTGAACCCAGCTGGAATAACATCTTGCTGGAAGTCTCCCATCTAAGTTGTTTTCAAGCACCGTTGCTGAGAGGAAGCAAAGGACCACCAAGCTCTGACTAATACCCACAGTGGGTTCATAGATGCTGGACCTGCCACGCAAGGCACAGCAGTCTGGGGCCTGGAGGGCGGTGGGGGAAGAGTCCTGCTGCAGGCTGCAGAGTGCCTTACGGAGAGGTCAGGGAAGAATTCAAAGAGCTGGACCTTTCACACAGACGCGATGATGGCAAAATTACAAACAGCGAGGGATTTAGATTTATGACGTAGACTGATACTGTAAGGGACTCGTTCTTATTAAGTGATTGCTGGTCAATTGGGGTTATACTAATAAAACTGAAGGGAAAACACACTAAAACATCCTCTAAAACTTAGCCCCTATCCACGTTTCTGACATTTTTTTAGCTATTGCTTTTTCCTAAAATAATATTTGAGTCTAATAACAGTGGTATGCACACAGATGAAAGTTTGAAGCCGAGTTAAGGTTCAAATATAATTTTGTACTATATTTTAGGTTTTTATTAACTTAATAAAACATAGCTATGTCCTAAGTCAATTAAAATAATACAATTAAAATTGAACTATGTGTGCTTAAAGTCATAATGGCATGCATTCACTGCTGTTTACTAAGACTATTTTTTGCTATTTTAAAAAAAGACCCAGAAGATTCTTTTGCTCTCAACCAATTAAAATGAGTTAGCATTATTAAATTGCATGTTCCCTATCCCATTTATGTTCTATTCTTCTAAGATATCAATGTAATATTTTGAGACTTCACTAACATTACATTTACATTTTCTCAAATATATTGAAGTAAAAGATTAGTATTTGTGGATTGACAAATTCATTTAAATTAGCTTTATGAAACTGAGTTTAGGGAAACAGACCATCCCTCTCTAACTCTGATATATTCCCCCTACACACACACACACACACACACACACACACACACACAGACGTGCTGGATATAAACAAAAGAGGATCAGAATCAAATGGTTTTTACAGCTGGCCTCTGGCAGCCCATGATTAATAGGTTATGAAAAATCATTTAACCTTAACTATAAAACAGTGTCCTTGTATTATGATTTGCATTATTAACTGGATAGCTCTACCATTATTACCACAAACCACAAGGAAAGAGAGAAATAGTAATAAAAGGGTAAGATATTTCTTCCAACAGAGCATATTCCACCTTCAAAGGTAATATTCCCTTTGTACAGTATTAGCAGTAATTTTCTCAATGAATTTATTTGCATTGTCCCAAACAAAAAGAGATTAGTGCCTGCTGCACAACTGGAAAATTCAGACATATTTCTAAAACATGTTAAATATGTTTAAAAACTTCATTGTTTCAGGGACAAGTCAGATAGAAAGATGTTGACATGTTCTATCAAAGGTTAATTTCCAATTTAGCCATTGGGTGGCCTTGTTCGATGTGTGTGACGTAACAGACAATTTTTTTTTCTTTTTTTTTACAAAACATTCTCTGCTTCTAGTTGTAGTTGGAGTTTCAAACAATGTAACTTGGTGGCCTGGCATAAAAGCCAGTTAATATAGGAATGCCATGTAATTGTTCAGCTAAATGAGGGCACTTGAGTGGTCATTTCAAAACTCAACAGCAGAGTTTTGAGTTTGTTTTTTCCCCATTAGCTCAACCTTGTGATTAACAAAGAACTCACATGAGAACAGTTAGTGTCACAGTCAGCAGGGCAGTATGAATGACAAGTGTGTCATTATACATAATTAGTAGAATTGGATCTGCACACAGTTTTTGCCACTGCTAGCAAGACCACCCATATCCTTATAGAATCCACTGGTAGCATCTCAATATGTGAAAACTACACATATTTGTTGTATGCAACATAGCTGGAGATTAATGTGCCAAAGTAGCCATGTCATTTTGTCATTCCTAATTATTTTCTACAGAATTAAAATGTATTGTGGGCTTGTTTCATTGCAATGTAACTGATGAGGAAAAGACCATTTGTGTTGTGTGATTGCTTTAAACAAGGTGCTAATGATGCAGGAGGCATCTGCTCCTTTTCTCAGGTGACCTCATGAGTTTCAGGGAAATACCACCATGTCACAGCACCTCATATAATTAGATGGAAGTGTGCCTGGAACCAAGGATGGTGGATGGTCCCAGGCTGCCATTCAGATGCCAGATGGAGCTGAAACTGTGCTGAGCAATCCAAAGATGACCCAAACAGGTAGGATACTGGAAATTTTAGATAATCTGGTGTTGACAGCAAAAACAAAGTAAGGAAAAGCTGCAAAATGTTTGCTCCACACTCTAGTTTGAACAGGGTGAGTGACTAGCTGGCCATCTGGTTAGAACTTTTTTCCTGGCAAACAGTACATTACATTGTTTTCTCATTGGATTCCCTCTATACTCTGCTAAATGCCTAATTCAATCCTCACAATATTCAAAGCTGAGAGATACTTCAGGATCATGCAGCCAGATACTTTATTTAACAGATATGAAAACTGAGGGCCCCAAATTTTAGTTCTCCTTAAAAATGCTTTTGATTCCATTAAGCATATTTTTAAAGAATGGCTTTTCTTTCCAATAACTGAAGTTTTAGTTGCTAGGATGTAGTAAAGTGGTATACAATCAGCATACACCTATTATATGTCCACATTGGAATTGATGGGCCTCATTTGAGCATCTAAGAAATAAGGGGACAGAGGAAATACCCCACGTTCAACATCTATATGACGACAGAAGAGGACCAGGGAAAATTGTCAATACCCATATCTCAAAAGTTTTTCCTACATACCATAACTGTATAGCTTGAGGGTCTATCATGTACACTAAAGAAATTCCTAGAATGTTATCCAAATTTTAGGCAGAAGAGTTGCATCATTACTTGTTGAGGCAGCTCTCTCTTCCCTGGCCTTTTCTATGTGTTTGCTCGACCATCGTTCCTCCCAGAGTTTTTGGTGGGACAATTTTCCTGGTTATGCTTCTTGGGCCTATTAATTGAAAGGCTCTATCAATACCACTGGCCTGGGTTAGCTGGTTGTCTTTGTATTCTTTCACTGCTATGTTATTTTGCGTAACACACTTTGGTTATCTAGAACTTTTTGCTAATTGGCACTTCTGCATATCTATAGTGCAATGCTACTGGATATCATCACTTAAGATGACCTCTGAAGCTTTATAAAATCTAAATATCATTTGAATCATCAATTGAAGATTAAGTAGTGTTGAGTACATTTTTCTTATTGAACGTAAGCAAGGTACAATATGATGAAAAAGCAAAAATACCAGAAGAGATGATGAACATATTAAACCTTTTAAAATAACAATCAGAAAAAAGGTGAATTAAAGTCAAGTCTCAAAAAATATAGAGCATTTATTATTTGACCCTTGCTTACCTATCCAAGGTCATTTCAGAATATTGAGATCCTTCAATGTTGAGCTTCATCAGCAGAGAATCTATTTCACCAAATGCCAAACCTTTTCTCCATTCTGACCATTGTTGCTGCATTTCCTATGCACCCTTCAAGTCCACATCTACTCATTACCTCTACTGTGAAGCCTCACGGACTCCTAAGCAGATATCTTTGCTCCTTCCCTGGTGTTTCTATGTCTCATTTTCAGTAGTTAAGTGGGTAGGCATGAGCATCAGAGGATGGGTTCAGCCTGCGTGATGCTGAGGAAATGGGGAAGGTACTCGACATCCCTGAGCTTTGGTGTCCTGTAAAATGTGAGGGAGTGATGATAATACACATTTTGCATGGTGGTGTAAGGACTAAATGAGATATACTGCGAGCACTAGAAGCATGGCTGGGACAATGACTGTATATACTATGCATATTAGATATCACTATTAATGCACTGCATAATCATTTATATTAGGCAATAATCTTATTGAAACAGAACTGCTTCCAAAGTGAGACTGTAGATTCTGTGAGAACGGGCCCATGTCTCTCTTCACCTTCCTCATCTTTAGCCCTACAACACTGCAAGACTTTAGAGCAACTCCCCTCCCATACGGTGTGCACATGAGTGTGTCACCCAGGCCCACGCGCTTGGCCCCACACGCCTCCACCAGGTTTCCTGGAGGCAGGCCTTAGGAACTCCCTAGAGAACTAATTTAAAAGCTAATGATGGAAGGCCAGCTCGCCTGTTCCTCGTCTCCATTCCCTGAAACACACTGTAATCTTAATCATTTAGCGTTGACCTTATTCCACAGTAGAAGGAATTAAATGAAAATAAACAATCATGGTCCCCTCCAAGACCTAAAACAGAGTGGTCCATGCCATGAGTCTTTTCCCCACCCAAGTCCTGGCCACACTGGGACCTAAGGAGATGCTGGTGGTTCCAAACCTGGAAGCACCCCAAATGACATGGAGGAGAGAGAAAAGGACAATGCATCCAGAAAAGAGAAGGAGGGAAGGGAGTGAGAACATCCGGTATTTACCCCAGTCTCTGTCCACTTCTCTTCCCATGAAAACATTCCTTATTACAGCAGTCTGGTTTTCCTTAACCCATATCTGGACTTCCTCATGTGGGTAAAAGAGAAAGCAAACCAGAGACACCCATTGAAATTAACCAGTCAGGACCAGAAGGCATATAGTAGGTACGGTGATTATTGTTTGATTAAAAGCCTGAAATTCAAATAATAAACAAGCTGCTGCAAGTTTAAAAGAACTTGCCACATATGTTCTGTGTTAAAATAATTCAGTTTTGCCATTGTAATTACTGATACTCCCACTATACTTGAGTCATTTCAAAGGTTGTTTGCAAACAGCTTCTTCTCAATCCTGAAATTAATTCACTCTCTCTCTCACCACGTACTGGGTGGGGCATTATGTAAAGAAAGAATTGTAAATTTGTAGGTTCTACAAAGTAAAATAAAACTCCTTTTAGGAACAGAACAAATAGTATTTTCTCTCCCCCACCCCCACCAAATTTTAGAAAAGTGTTTTGAATAGTGGGGCTATTATTTTTGACATTTGGATACCACATTCCTTTATCGGCAGACTGGCTTCTTTCATTATTCTTTTTTGACCATCCAGGATCAGTGAAGAGGTGTATTGTCCTATGGAAAGAGGAGGATGACCAATATCTCCCACCTAGATAAATAAATCAATCTTCTAGGACAAACAGTTCCTAAAGGTGGGGAAGAAGGAAGATGTAGCAGGTGTTCCCACCAGGCAGGAAGAAGACAAGGGAGTCTCTGGAGGAGTGAGGCAGCATGAGGTGTAATAAGGAAAGGATCTGGACTTCTGTCTCTGGTTCCAAACTACAGGTGAGGGAAAATAATGCCAGTACAAGGATAGAACCCCCAGGCAGGTAGAGGAATCCAAAGCCAAGGGTCTCACATGTGAAGGAGACCAAAGAGGAGTGGCCATGAGCATGTGGAGGCCACTTTGGCAAGAATATTCCAGAGCAAACTTTGGTTCCTGGGTGAGTATTGCCCATGAGTCACCAGGGACAGTGGTGCTAGCTGACGGGGGAAAGCCAGAGGGGCACTCACCATGCTCCACAGTAGAATGTGAAGCAATTATAGAATAGGAGTTGAGCAGGGGCTGGTTTGGCTGAGACATGAGGATTCATAGAAACAGCAAAGATCAAATGAAGTTCATCTTAGCAAGGGGAAGGGCACCAGGTTCCAATGTGGCCAAGAGACCAAAGTACAAGTTTTAGCATCCAGGCAGGTCAGGAGTGGGTGCCAGTGGGAGCCATGTGAGGGGGTGAGGAAAGGGTCATTGCTACAGAGATGAACAAAGATGTTGTGTGGCAGGACCAGCTGAAGACTAGCCTCTTCCTCATCCCACTAGAAGGGCACGGTATTGGGAATTGGATCAGGTACCCCAACAAAAGACATGTTCTTCATCTTAATCTGGGCTCCTGTGGGTGTGAACACATTCTTAATAGGGCCCTTTGAAGATGTGTTTTCAGGAGTTATCTCCTAGGACTCCTTTGTGCCTAGGAGCTTCTTAGCTACTATCTAGGTATGGCCCAAGTGAGTCAGGGTGGGCCTTAGTCCCTATGACTGGAGTCCTTTATACACAGAAGAAATCCAGGCACAGGAAGTCAGTAGAATCTAGAAAAGCAGACACAAGGAGAAAGGGAGAGCACGCCATGTGCCATGAGGCAGAGACACAAGCCAGGGAGGCCCGAGGGTTGCAGCAAGCCAGCACCAGAACACCACAGGTCATAGGAGAAAGCATGACCTTGCCCATACCCTAACTTTGGACTTCCTAGTTTTCAAAACCATGAGGCAACAAATTCTTATTGTTTAAGCCAACCCATTGCATGGTATTTGTCATAGCAGCCCTGGCAAACTGAGGCACACATCCAAGCCAAGCTGACAGGAATGGGTGGAAAACCTTGAACGAATGAGCATTTACCCCAAAGGCCAGGAGTTAAGCCAGAACAAGATGGCTTTTGCCAGAAGTGGGATAGTTAGCAAGTTGAAGGCCACACAAGCATTGAGACCACACAAGGATTTCTGCACGAAGAAGTTTAGCTCAATCATGTAAACAGAGAAAACTGGATCGCTTTTTCTTTTGTATTTTCAGCCTAGAATTTTAGGGGATATATCCTTAGCCTGCTCCAAAGATTTTTATACATATGATATAGGAACAGAGCATGAAGTTGGAAGTCTGGAAGCATAGATTCAGCCCAGCTCCAGTCCAGGTGGCTGCTGGGACCACTGGCCCATCGCTTAGTGTCCCAGGCTGCATCAGGTCTCCTGGTCCCAAGGCTGTGAGTCCCATGGTTCTTTCTTCTGCGGGATTTCCTAATTCTAATGCACTATATGTCCCTACTTAAACCATAGAAATAAATGGAGTCTGATGCTACTATTTCCATGATTGTCATTGGGTTCTGATACCTAAATCCTAGTGGAGTTTCATGTCTTCTTTTCATGAATCCCAGGAGGAAATGAGATCATTTCACATTTCAACTTTTCTTTTTCTTTCTCTGTTCTGATCTGTTGCTATGAAAAAGAGACGGTTTTTAAAGGGGGACCTTTTTTCCACTTATGTCCCTTAAAATTTAAACCCTTTTATTCTAGCCAATTAGAGGTATAACAACAAGTCTTATAAATCAATACAAAAATAACACTTTTTTTTTTCATTATTCTCCTTTCTTTCACAGTAAAGTGAAAATAGTTTAACCTTTGCTGGGAGACTAATTTCTAACCTCATCTCAAGCAGATATGTGATTCTGGACAAGTTACCTAGCTTCTGAGTCTCTGCTTCCTTCTTTATTTCTTTAAAAAAAAAAACAGAATGGATAATTCATTCATGTTTCCATGGAATTATAAGTTTAGAATTCATTGATATTTCGATAATATTACAACACATGAATATCTTTCAGTTTATTCTTCAAAGAAAATTTGAGCTGAAGAAGCTCACACATTGAATTTATTTACTTATTTATTACTGATTTATTTATTTAGGTGGTAAGTGGCTCTGATTCCTTATTTTTAAATAAGCTCGGATTCTCTTTTTCTAAATAAAGGAATGGATTCCAACCTTACAGGAATGCTTTGCAGACCTCCTTCATAGTAATAATTTATTGCAGAGAGAAAAATAACTTTACAGTATAGAAGTCTAGCAACCTTCTTTAACAAGTAACCAAAGTTAGAATCATCAGAAATGGGACAAGTTGATACCCTGTTGCCTCGGTGGGATTCCTGCCAAAAATGGATAACCCAATTCTAATCATGAAGAAACATCAGACAAATCCCAATTGAGGGATATTCTGCAAAATAACTGTCCTGCCCACTGCAAACATGTCAGCATCTTAAACAGATTGCAGATTTAAGAGTAAAGGAGATTAAGATAGAACAGAAAAATACAATTTGTTACCTTGGATTGAGAATAGGCTGGGGGAGGAAGGATGTGTGTGTGTATGTATACCTTAGCTATAAATCAGATTATTAAGACAGTGAAATTTAAATGCAGTTTATAGATTAGAGAATAGGATGAAATTAAAATTTAAAAGAATGCCCCGGCTTTTAGGAAATACATTCTAAAGTATTGAGGGGTAAAGAGGCAACTTGTTTGTAAGTTATAATTTGCTTTCAAATGGATCAGCAAAAACAAACAAAAAACAAAGCAAAACCAACAACTTTTTTTGTGTGTATTGAGACAGAACATGTTAAAGCTAATGTAAAATGCTCGCATTTGGGGAATGTGAGTGAAGGGTATACAAAAATTATTTTTCCTTATCTTGTTGCTTTCCTGCTAGTCTGAAGTTATTTAAAAATAAAATTTTGGAAAAGGCAATATTGTATTCACATAAATCTTGCTAATAGGATGTCATGTTTGTTTTTACTAGGCTACCTGATTTCTACTATTTACATTACTAAATTATAATTGCCTTCGAGTAGGTTGGAAAACATTCTGGAAATGTGTTAAATTATCATGGTGCAGCCAAGTTATAAAGAAGACCTTGTTTAGAATTGGAAGCACAGGGAACCCAGCATCCAAAATTTGCCCAAAGCCAATCATACTCCAGGAAAACTGACAAAACATAATAGTGGAGAACGTCATGTTTTCTATTCTCTGTAAACCTCTGGGGATTGCTAATGAAACTCCTCTATTGTGGTGTGGAACTGTAGACATGAAAACCATTCACGTATTTACAGAAGGGAATAGATGAGTATCCTTCTTATCATAATCACATCACACTTTTCCAACGACCGCTCAATTCAATCTCCATTAACAGTCATACGCAGTCTTCTGCATGCATTTTGTCCTCAAAGGACAATCTTTGCCCCTCCTGTGATGAGAAGACCTGTTTTTCATGCTACACCACAGTCCCCTCATTGTCCAAATCCAAACCGTGGCCACTTGGGGTTTGCCTTATGAAAGCATATCAGTACCCAAAGAAGCATGTCCACGTGGTTTCTGAGCAAAATCAGCCACTTGACTGCCACACAAATTAAATTTTAGAGACAAAATTTGATGCCTTTAATTTGAAAAAAATAGCCTATTTAGTTTATCTCTTGAAATATATAAAACCAGAATGAGCTTGTCATAATACAAGCTTATAATGATGGAAACTCAGTTTTTTAAATGTTCACTGAGGTCATTGGTATATGATTTTCATGCAAGCATTGGTCAGAAGTTTAAGCAGAAGGAGCATAATTATTTGTACCAATTGTGGTACATTGTGCTTGTGTAGTAACTTTTCTCTGTCACTGCCCTTCTCCTTTTTGGTATAAACATTTGTTCCTGCTCCTCTAAGTGAAGAAGGTCCATTGGTGATTTAGATACAATACATGCACCTATCAGACCCACCATCACGGCGCCAAAACTGAGCAGCTCCTTTTAAAAGGAAGGCTGTGTGTTGGGATGGGCTGATGTGATGCTTTTCAGTGAAATGTTAGCTGTCTTGATCCTCACCATTTTCCCTTTTGCTCATATCTGAAAAATGAAAGTAATTCAGCTCCTTCCATTTAAGTCTAGATCAGAGCTTTAAATGTAATAGCCCTTAGAATTAATACTAATTCACATATTGTGGTAGATTTAGAGCCTGGGTAGGTACATGAATGACAGAGTCGAAGAGGGGAGAAAATGCCCTTTCCAATGTGGGGAACTGGTGTAGAAAGGGAAGATGGATTTACTCCACTGACAGATTATGGGGTTAAGTCTGATATAAAGGGTAGGCACCACTGATAATATGCTTGTCTTCTCAAGAGGTGGTCCCACCACTGTGGCCAGAGTCAGCAGACCCATGTCCAGGACAGACAGACACTCTCACCCTGGAAAAACTGAGTCCCTGTCTTCTCCATCTCTGCCTCAGCTCCTACAACAGTGTCAGGCAAACAAGACATAGTGGCTACAGTGTTGATAGCCTAATGAATGAAGAAGCACTGGGTTTGGACCTCTGCCCAAACCAACCCAACTCTTTTGACCCTCTAAGAACCAGGACTGAGCCCTAGGTGGCAGGATAATAGTGGTAACTTATCTTACTAACTTCCCGTGTGTGTTGCCTTCTACCACTCTCAGCTTCCATATGGCTTTTGGCTATTTTTAATGCTGTCCTTTTGGTCTCTCTTCTCTCACTCCCCACTTGATCATATCATCACAGTGCTGTTGCAGAAGGCTCTGGCCAGCTACAAAGAATGTCCACTATGTCTTCCCCACGTTTTCAATCCTACAGCATCACTCTGAACCCCAAACAAATTCTGGGAAGAGAACGTGACCCATCTTGTTAAATGATCCCTTTAGTGGTGAATGACCTTAGATTGACCCAGCCTGATTTTTCCTATGTCACCTCTTCTATAATGTACTGATTTCCTAGCTTTGCCCTACCGCTTCTTGAGAATAACTTCCTCATCTGTATCTTAAGTGTTTATGGCCATTTTTAGAGACTGTCACTAGAGGCCCATTGAGCACCAGACAGGGAGCCTCGGAAGCCTTCTGTGGGTAATGACTCTGGCAATCTCCATCAGTGCTGGTGGCTTCCTCTGAGTCCAACTGTCTGCTTCATCATCACCAGCACCTATGAGAAAGCATGGCCCTCCCATCTCAGAAAGTTGCCCTTACAGATTAGATGATGCAGAAAAACAGCCACCAGTCCTGGGAGCAGGTTGTTGAGCAAGCCATCCCTGTCTTACAGACCTGACTAAAATGTAGAGATAGAGGGTGGTTCTCGGGGATCCCTTGGTGCTGAGTCCATGCACATCAGTTTGTGGAATTTTACCTCCATCCCTTCAATTTCATTGGTGCTTTTCCCCCTTTGCAGAAGTAGCTCCCTTAGATGTCACCCAAAAAATATCCTCTGGATGGAAAGCCCTGGGTTCAGTGAGGGGAATGAGTGATTTTGCTGCACCTCTTCCATCTATCTGAATCACTCAACCCAGGTCTTCACAGACACCCCTTCTTTAGTATCTTACAGGTGGGCTCATTTGTCCCCAAACCTCTCACTCTCCCATACCAGGTCTTACCCTATTTTCTTTCCACTGCTAATCTCGTCCTGAAATCTTAATTTTCTAAATTGATTTTCTTGCATGCTTGCTTGATTCCTGGTTGCCTGACTCTCCGCCCTAGAGAAGACCTGTGAGGTCAAGCTCTGTGTCTCCCTCATGCCTAGAGCCTTGCCAGGCACAACATGGTCAGCACTTTAATAGATGCTGAATGACAGACCAAGCCACGTCCTCCAACCCCGCCCCCCACAGTGGGTGTCCTGCTGCTCCACCCCAGACCCTGTGCTCAGGGTGGACACACCAACCCCCAGCTGCTGAAAATGTCAGCTTACAGCTGCATCTTTCACTGGGAATTGCCCACAATCACTGGAGACAGCCTGCCCATGGTCACGTACCCTTCCCAGAATGATCTGCTGATTTAGGGATACAAAGGCCAGACCTCAATGCTTCAGCAAGGGGCCTTCTGAAGGGCCATTGCAGTCACACAGCTCCCAATAAGATCAGATGGGGACTCAGTGGGAAACACATTATGAGCCAACGTTTCCCTCTACATAATCTTGCCTTCCTCTTGTCCCTGCTGGGGTAACCCCACAGAGCACTCCCCAACAACCTCCCTTGGAACTCTCCAGCTCAGACTATTTTCAGGGAACCCAATGGTGTGAGTTTGCCAGGGCTGCTATAACAAATATCACATGGGGTTGGCTTAACAAACAGGAATTTATTGGCTCAAAAACTTGGAGGCTAGAAGTCCAACATCAAGGTGTCAGCTGCAGCAGTCTGGGGATTGCTATTCTCCATTGCATGGCAATCGCTTTATATGGTTTCTCCTACTTCTGGCCTCTACTGACTTCTGTCTCCAAATTCCTTTGCTTATAAGGACTTCAGTTACATGGAATAAGGCCAACTGGCCTCATATAACTAGGTTCTTCAAAGATCCTGTTTTCAAATGAGCCCACACCTAAATTATCACATCTTCGAAGGGCTTACAAATGAGTTCACCCACAGGACTGGGGGTAGGACTTGAACATGTATGTACAGGGGACACGATTCACTTCCCAAAACTAATCAAAGAGAGTTTCTGTCCCTCTGGCTGTATCCTGTCCTTTTTGTTTCTATTTTTGATCCTGAGAAATTTTCTTTATTTGCCCTTTAAGGTTTGGTGATCATCTGCATCTAGCTGCATATGAAATCTTATAGGGTAGGACATCGTAATGGAGGAGACCAACGTCTCTCCATATGTTCTCACCTCTTATTGTGATTTCTTATGAAGTTATGCCATGAGAAATTATGTGAGATCACTCCTGTTGATTTCTCCTTGCAAGAAGGAGTGCAGACACTTCCATGCCGAATAGAAACAGGCCTTGGCAGCATTTATGAGAGAAGTCTGAAATCTGGAAGACTGAAATTTGTAGCAATATATAATGTCAATGTATTTTTATGAACTGCTGCTTATCAATGTAATTACTTGTTTTATTCTTGGGTATTTTGTAGTCTCTGGAAATTCTGAAGAAGGAAATGTTACATTTGGCAGCTTAACAGCTTCTGATGCACACTTATGTTGGAGAGATGCTTACTTTAAACACTGATAGCCGGCTCTAAAATCTGAGGTGGACTGGTAAGCGCTAGTTAATTGGAAGCAGTGATAATAATGGTAGCTGAACATGATGCTGGCCTTAAATAAAAGGCATGCAAAAGACCAGCGAAGCATAGAGAGGGAGGTCCTTTCGGTGAAAATTCCATTTCCCGGTATTTGTTGAAATCACGAAAAGGGAAACATTTTCACCATGTGAATATTCTTCATATTTTAAAATACTGGATATATAAAGTCAAAATGAAATCTATACCAAAGGGTGCTTAATGTATACAGGGGAGGAAAAAAAAAAAACCATGAGAAATGTTTACAATTGAAAGAGGCATAAATAAGTTGTTACTATATTCTTAGCCAAAAACTGGTCCTTGGAAAACATCTATTTTTATCAGAATGATACGGTCATGACAGTTTGATTTTCATTCTTTAGTTCCTTTTTCCAAAGAAAATCTTTGCAAGCTGACTCACACCGTCAACATCTTCTTTAATCGAACCTCACAGCTGAGTCCTGCTGGGGCACTTGTGTGCATAAATTCACTCCTTGGTTAGACCCTACCATTCAGAGTGCACATTGTTACCTAATTCTGTCACTGAAGTAAAACTGGCTTCCTAGGTATTCCTGATAAAGAAAAAAACAGAAACATCGTGGTACAAGGTACTTTTGCTCTTGTCATTTTAATATCTGATAGGTACATTTTAATAAAGTGCCAATTTGAGCTCTTGAAAGACATTCAATAGCATAGAAGAGTATCCAGTGTAAGATCATGTACATATGCGGAAATAGCAAATCATTGTGGATGATTACCTTTCATGGGCATCATCTCTAAATGAGGCCAGAACCAGGAAAGTGACATGTGGATGAGTGTGCGCATGTGTAAACATACTTGTGTACAGTATTTTTTAACTTGGTCTTTTCTCAAAAGTGAATAAAAAGAGGGGTATTAGATTGCCCTTGAGGGGGCTACCAAGCATCAAATAAATAAGTTCTAATCTTTAAGTATATTGGGTTATAATCACTTCAGAAAATTCAATACTACAGCTCAAATGGAAAATCTTGGAATTTGACTTAATTGATGGGCTAGATGCAGGAACATAAGCAAAAGCTTTTTATTAAGAGCATATTAGCCCGAGGGAGCAGCTCGCCCCCTCACCATTGCAGTCCACCAACCATCTGCCTTATAAAGGCCAGTGTGCTTGCTCCCCAATCCTGGGGAAACCTCACCACAAGCTCTCACCTGGAAGAAAGGGTCATCCTGCCTTCTCCTGCGGTAGAATTCCTGAAGTTGAAAGGGGGCCAAATATCCCATGGTGGTTGCTAAATTCAATTTCATGGAATTTTATCCAGCAAACTGATATTACTCCTTCCACCCTTGTCTCTGAAATTAATTGGGTGCTGTGGGATAATACCAATTAGGTCTCTGCTCTCATTGCATTAGCCTCATCCCGGGAGCAAGTTAATCCTGAATGCTAATACCTTGTCTTGACCTTTTCTGGCCTCTAGGGCACCATTTTAGTAAACGGACTCCAGCACCTAATCCCAGAAATAGGGCGTCCCTAAGAAAGGATGAGGGTCACCTGGAAGGTCTCCTTGAGCTCCACACACTAGGTAAAGCCACAACTTCATTGTTGGCCTGGATTCAGTGGCTGAAGGGCCACCTAGATTCATTCCCTTGGAAAACACTGGAGCCAGGCAATGAGAAAGGACTCTGCTCTCTTGTGCTCCTGGCCAGCCTGGGAGAATGAACCCATCTCAGGTCAATCACAAGGGACCACGTTTCCTGAGGCTCACCTTTTCCAAGCCAAGCTTCAGCATTTATTTAAGTGGTTTTATGTAACCCTCACGTGGTTCCCATTGAGGTAAGTTATTTATTATCCCATTTCCCTGAGTGTGAGCTGCCCAAGCTCACTCTGCTGATATGAGAGTGTGGACTCTGGAGTTCCAACCATGCGGCAGCCCCACTAGTACCAAGAGATGCACAGGGTTGGAGGGTGCATCCCACACCCAGCCTGGAAGTCACAGAGACAGGGACTCCAGATCCTCAGAGCCAGATGGGAGTTTACGTTGTCTCGGCAACCTCTGAACTTCTCAGTGGTCACTTTTGCAGCAGCGGGTCCGGTTCTGGTGCAGAGGAACTGTCACTCCCTGAGCTGCTGCAGTGGGTAGGAACCCCCGACAGAGGGGAGGGGGTCACCTCCACGTGACAGGCCTCCACTGAGGATGCTCCTGGGGTCTTTAGAAGCTTGTCTACTAGAGTTTGCTCTCTACTGGGGGGTTACTTTAACAGAATCTCCTTCCAGGTCGTTCTCACCATTCTAAAAAGGGCATTTCTCCAAGCCCGAGAGTACCCCAGGTAAAATATTTTCAATTTACGTATAGGGTTTTGGGTCCAGATGAAGGAATTCTGGTTCTTTGCCCTGGACCCTCTGACACCGCAGAGCCACGTGCCATAGACGACAACCTGTTGCGTCCTCCATTCTGGTCATTCTCCTGACAGGGACCCCATACGTGCTGCTGGGGTAAAATCATGGCTTGGCCGCCCACAGCTCCCTGCGGCTTCCACTGCAGACACCAGAAGCAGCGGCCTGCCAAACCATGGCAACCCCGGCCCTCACGCCGACGTCACTTCCTCGGTGATGTGTATGGGTGACTTCCGGCTTCCGCTTCCTGCCAAGTAGCCCTCCGCAGGGCAATGCACCCTGACAATGCCTGGGGCAATGCCTGGCTCCTGAGGCCCCAGCACCGACTGGTGCATAGCCCGCATTCAGTAAATGCATGCTAAATCGAGGAGAGGAGCAGATGAGATTTAAAAAATAGAAGAAAATCAGACATAAAAATATTCATCTTAGAGCTTAGCTAAAAAGAGATCTTGATGTCTAAAAAGAGGATGTTTCAATAATCCTGGCATGACTTCAGGCTGACAGAAACCCTGACTTTGGGTGTGCCTTACAGAAAGGAAATATTTGGATGGCAGCTTAAGATAAACATTCAAGGAAATAACAAGAATTACATATTAACTGTTAAAAAATGCAACATGTCATTTGCCTATAGCTACTTCATAGGTTTTACAAAACTTTAGATGGGAATATTTATACCAAGTACATCCAGCCATAAAGGTACTTTCCTTTGAAATAAATATTTTACTATAGTATTTTTTTTAAGTATGGGGACAGATTGCAAATGTTTGTTTCTTCAGGTTCAAACCAGAATTTATACTAACCTGGCTGATATAAAATTATACTGTTTAATCTTGCTTTGTGTTTAATTTGATTACTTGCAAAAATAAAGAATTAACTAAATATATCTCTTCTCTTTAAATTAAGGTTATAGTTTCAGGTCATTGTAGGAAGTGTCAAAATCTAATTAAAATTGAACATACGCACACACAAAATACTGAGAGGGAGGTATACCAATAATGACAAATACTTTTTTTGGTAATTAAATAAAATTTTAAACAAAGCAGCTCTGACTGTGAGGGAGCGGAAGGCTCCAAGAGAGCCAGGCCCTTCTGCTGGCTGGAAGGATGAGCTCTCATGTGCTAAACCAGCCTCAGGCTGGTTCATGGGCTTCATGAAGAAGGGTGGGAAAGGGAGGGGCCACGGCCCAGAGCCCTGGGCCTTCACCTCCCCTGTACTTCTCCGCCGTGGGAAAGCTGCTTTGCCCACCCCGTGTCCGCAAAGGAATCTACTGTACATTCCAGCCACCAGAAGGTGTCACCACAGCCTTTGGAGCTAAGTACATGCTTACACCCAGCACCCCTGTCCCAAACCCAAGCCCAGTTAGGAGGCCCTACACACCCCCTGACCAGAACCCCCAGAGAAGAAGCAGCTGTCTGAAGGCACAGGCACCCACAGTGCAGAGTCAGCCCTTCATGGAGCTTGCCTGGGCTAAAAGCCACCAGCTCAGCCAACACAAAGCAGCTAGGGCTCTCCTACCACTCTGTGTGCACCAGGAAAAACATGCAAACAACCTTTGGCTTGTGATCACCACTGCTCCTCACCCATAGCCGGCTCTTGGTATTTACATGGTTGGATATGGAATAAATCACTTTGGTGCAGTGCTTTCTCCTTTCCTCTGTTAATGTCCATCCAGTGTCTTACTTGTTATGTATCTCGTGTGCCGCCACTGTTCCTTTTTGAGTCTTGATGGCACCAGTAGGGATAAGAGAATCAAGGACTTCCGTGGGAGCTGCCGGCTTTAGGTAGCGTCAGACTTTTTATCTCACTGTCATGGTTGGCTGCTCGCTTTGCCACTGACTGCAGTCCTCTCTGCACTTCCTTTCCCAACTCGGCTCAACATTATAGGCACTGAAATAACATTTCCTAGAGCTGGGAAGGAGATCCCCTTCCCTAGATTAGCTCTTAGACAGTCTTGTCCAAAAGATTTAGAAGGAATCCACAATATCCATCTACAGCAGGGTTCTTAACCTTTTTTGTTCCACGGACCCCTTTGCCATCAGGTGAAAAGCACAGACCCCTTACTAAGTCCACACTACACTGTGTATTATTTAATAAATATATCACACCCACACCAACATGTTCCTACAAGAATAATGTGGGTTTTTTGTTTTTTTTTAATTTAAATTCAAGCTCACAGACCCCTTGTTAAGAAACCCTGATCTACAGTCAACCTTAGCATCCAGGATACTGAAGGACAGAGCTGAACTAGTCTCTTTTCTCAGGAAATGACATTTTTACTTGACAGAGAAATTGGCAAACTATGGTGATTTTCACACTTGGGTGTTTGGCAGACATTTTACTTGAAAATGAATGAAGGAATCTGTCACTTCTAGGAAAACAATTGACAAAACTTATGGCCAGTAGTAAAATTTGATGTTTCATGTGAAACTTAGAATTTTGGAAAACTTGTATCTACTACCATGAGCTTGACAGCTTCTGAATCCTTAAATTACTTATCTAGTGAGATTGGTGGGGATATTAACAGATGCAGTTTTATGATATGGTGTTAACATTTGGATGATTTGCACAACTCTGTCAACTACTATTCTCCAAAGGACCAATACATTATACAAAATTGTGCATGAATAGAAGATAACTTCAACGTGCAAGATAGACTAATGGATTTCAAGTAACAGAGTATAAAAACTTCATTGACATGGTTTCAGATTCTACATTGTAACTGCATTCTAAGAAAGTACTACCTGTGGAGTTTTGATGTGATATCAAAGAAGAATAACCCCAATGATCTGAAAATGCTAATAAAATATTTATCCATTTCCCAACTATATATCTGTCTAAGGTTGGATTTTCTTCAGCTGAAAGTATGTACCAAAGCAACACAACATAGCAAATGCAGAAGCAAATGTGAAAATCAACTTTCTTCTATTAAGCCAGACACTGAAGAGATTTACAGACACATAAAACAATATGAATGTTGTTGTTAAATTTTTGTGCCTTTGGATAATATAATTATTTCTACAGAAATCTGTTACTTACGTGGGTTTATTTTTGTTATTTTTAAATGAATAAATAAATATATTGAAATATCTCCATTTTAATTTATAATATAGTAAATATTGATAGATACAATGAACTAATAATTTTGAATCTTACACATGTTAACTTACACATTTGAACTTCATGTCTGCTAGTGTAGATTCCATTAAGACTCAGCTGATCCTAAGAGATTATAGTTACTCATTAGAAATAGTTTTCATAGAATGCATGAGAAGAACGTACACAAAGGGCTTCTCTTCTCAGTATTAAGGGAGATGGAATTAAAGAATGGAGGTTAAACACAATGAAGGACCTCTTGACTATAAGTATAATTTTTGCATTGAAGTACATCACAGTGGAAGCCCTTTTAGAAGTCTTCAAACATTTCCTACTCATCAGAATAAGTTACTGCTTATAACATTTTATGATATTTTCAAACATATAAAAATTTTAATATTTTATGATGAAAACCCATATATCTATGTAGATCGCACAATTAACAGTTACGATACTTGCTTTATCACCTATCTATCCATCTTTGTCAAGATGTAGGCTTGGTTCCAAGAAAATTTAGGGAATCAAGATAGGATGTGGGTGACAGAGCCTCATAAGGCTCATGCCACCTTATTTCATTCATGTTTTCCTCATTTTAATAATAGAATTGGGTTCTAAGTAATAATTAATCTGAGTTTTTATTCCATACCTAAGAATTTAGCATGATTTTCAATGCATTAAACTGGTCTAATCTACTTAAGTTCTCACTGCTGCCACCATCAGGACCACAAATATGGAGAATGATTACTATCACCTAGCTGCTCCAACTTCAAAACCCAGAAGGACCTTCAGGTCTTCCACACGTCCCCATAAGGGGTGCTTCAGAATTCCCCTGTCTTAGGTTGGGTTTAAAAAATACCCCCTAAAAGGAAATCTCTATTACAACGCAAATTCACTGAGTCAAACTAGTGAAGGAATCTTAAGGAGGCACCTAATGCAGACTATTCATTTTCTAAACATGCCTGAGGTCAAAGTTGGTGAGGTATTTGCCCAAGAACAGCCAGATTCTTAGGGTGGAGCCAGAAATAGAACACAAAGGCAAGAAGGAAAATAGTGGAGACACCTTGCTAATCTCAGATGATGTCTGGGGACAGTTCTCACCCCACCTCTCAGTTTATTATATGAAAAATAATATATATGTGTGTGTGTTTCAAATACAAAATGTCTGTATTAGGATATACTGGCAAATGGAAAAGAATGAAAAATCTATATTAGTTATTAAAATGTGAAATGAAATTGAAAAAGACTTGCAGATACATTCAGTTTGAATAATTAAGTTCATTTCAAGTTTAAGATTGGGAGTTTACCTAAAATAATTTTCAATTATTTTGGAAATAGAAATGGAAGGAGCACAAAAATACACTACAGTTTGGTTCTACTGCCTATCTTTATTATATGAAGATGAGAAAGGAATATGTTAGTTATTGGGGAACCATCTAGAATTCTAATCCAAGATTTATTTCTTAAACAATCCTTTTATTGCCTATAAGATAGGCAAATATTTAAAAATGGAAAGTGACAACAGACTTCCCTTCTTTACCATCATCTCCTCTATTGATTTTGCTTATTTCCAGAATTTTAATCAAGAAAAAAACATTTGGATTGGAATTTTTTACCATTAAAATGAATAAAAACTGTTGTTGTTGTTTTTTTTTCTTAAAAAAACCATGGCAGAAATGCCCCTCACTGAATTTCTCCAAGGTGTAGACATTAAACCAAGGTCAGGAACAGTCCCACAAAGGTGATCATTTCAGAGACAGTGAAAAACGTGACACCGATGGTTTCCCGCCTTGTCGGGAAATTAATCCAGGCAAAGAGGCAAGCGAGTGACAGATGGCGCCATTGCATCCTCCCACCTCCTACATCTACTCTTCCAAGGACAAAATGGATGCAATCCTCTCAAGCGCCTGAACCACTTCTCTAAGGCAGCCGGATCATGGCTGTGACCTGCCAAGCACCTGGTTCGGGCCAGTGAGGTGCAGGAGCAAATGTGGGGCCACATTGCAGAGCAAGCCTGGGCTTACCCTTTGGAGAGCAGTATGAAAATAAGCTTGCAGGGGAGGACTGGCAGCCTGGACAGGACCCCTTCTGTCAGATACATAAAAGTTGGCAGAACTATAGTCCAAGATTTAAATTAGGGGTCACTATTTGTGCAGTTCCATGGATTTAAGAAAAATTATTCTGTTACCATATATACAACCTAATATTACCCTTTTTTTCTTTATTAGAGAAGTGGTGTGTTTACAGAACAATGATGCATTAAATACATATATACCACCCCACCAATACCTTGCATTGGTGTGGAACATTTGTTACAACTGATGATGGCACATTTTTACAATTGTTCTATTAAAGTCAATGGTTTAACCTAGGATTCACTGTTTGTGTAGTGTAGTTTCATGGATTTTTAAAATATTTTTATTCTGTTACCATATATACAACCTAACATTTCCCCTTTTAACCACCGTCATATGTGTATATTACAGTGCTGTTAATTATGTTCACAATATTGTGCTACCATCACCACCATCCATTACTAAAACATTTCCATAATTCCAAATAGGAACCCTGTACCTTTTTAAACCTTAACTTCCCATTTCCTATCCCCAACCCCTCTCCTGGGAACCTATTTTCTTGATTCTGACTCTATGAGTTTGCTTGTTCTATATATTTTAAATTAGTGAGATCATCCAATATTTGTCCTGTTGTGACTGGCTTCCTTCACTCAACATGATGTCACCAAGGTTCCAAATGCAAGTGAGATACCCACTCACCTACTGGAACCAATTTGTTAAGTTTCTGTAGTATTTTCTCTGGTTGGGGTGTCCCTGCTACTGTAACCCACAGAATTTTAGAACGTGTACCCTTACAATTCTTCCCAAAGCAGCTAAGCAGCCTTGTTTTTCCCTCAGGCGTTTGGTGAGTGCTTGCTCTTTAAGCTCCCTGCCCAGGTAGGGCCTTAGAACTTCAGAGCTTTTGTATTGGGGTTGGGGGCTGTCGCTGCAGCTCCATGAAAATGTGAGACATGGCTCAAGATATTTTCACTAATCAAAGTCAAAATATCAGAAGATATGCTTTTGTCCATTAGAAAGGGTTCAAGGTTATTGCTATGGCCATACTCCACTGAATTACATCATGCTTTTTTGAGCAGGAGGGATAGGAGTGGACGGGGACTTGTCCCCAGTGAATAAATATGTTGATGGCTTTCTCTACTCCAGGAGCTACGCTCACCATTCCACATGGGTTATCTAATTCAGTCCACCTATCAGGCCACAAAACTATGGCTCAGAAAAGTACAGTAATTGCATAAGGTCATCCAGCTTATCAGGGCACACTTAGATTTGAGCCAGAGTAATCTGACTTCAGACTTAGCCAACTATCTTGTTCAACTCTTCCTCCTTCCCCTTTGTCATCCTTCATTCATTCCTTCCTTCAAAAACCACTCATTGAGCACTTACAGTGCCAAGAATTGCTCTCTGAGGTAGAGGTGCCGGAGGCTGCAGAGCAAACCCTTGACCTCATGGTGCTCAGTGGAGTGGGGGAGACTGTGTCTCAAAGGGTGTGAAGAATTATGGAGGGAATAGAGCACAACCTGAGGGTAGGAATTGCCAGCAAGGGGGCTGGCTTTAATATACGTGGGGTAATCTTGGAAGGTTTCTTTAATATGGTGACATTTGAGCCAAGTGCTGGTGAAAGTGAGACAACTCTGCATGTGTCTGCAGGAAGAGAGTTCTAGAGAAGAACTGATGCAGGGATTCTGAGGCAAGAGTGCCCCTGGCAAACCCAAGAGACAGCAGGGAATCTAGCATAACTGAGCTCTTGGAGGACCCTACAGAAGGCTGGACAGCAGGTGCAGAAGCCTTGGGGGCCATTGCAAGGGCTAGAGCTTTTATACTGAGTGAGGTGGAGAGCAATTGCATGGACATGAGCTGGCATGTGGCAATGGCAGCATCTACACAAAGATGGTGCCACTTGACGAGGATGGAAGCCATGCAGGTGGTGAGTGTTTGCACCTGGATATGAATGACAGGGTGTGAGGTTATGAGAGGAAGAGAGAAGACAAGGACAACTCTAAGATCTGGAAAGGTGAAGTTCTCATTTCCTGGGCAGAGTAAAAAGGAAGGAGCATGTTTAAAGAGCCACCAAGCATTCTACTTCTCTCCCTTCAATACCTCACTACCTCTTCATCAACAATAACACAATTAAATAAGATAGTACAAAGACTAATTACTTGCTGAGTGACCAAGTGCTATGCCTTCTCTAGGTACTTTATGTATGATATTTACTTTATTTTATCCCCACAATATCATGAGTTAGGTGTCGACATCCGTATTTTTCAGGCAAAGAACCTGAGTGCACACAGATAAGCAGCCACAGAGGAAGGCTCTGCACCTGCCTCCTGGTTGTGATCTCTGTATTCCACAAATCACCACCCACATCCTTACCTAATGGGGGTGTGGAGGAGAGACTGAATGCCACTGAGCAACCTCTGCTTTCAAGTTTCACTATGGAAACTTAGGGTCAAACATGACCCCCGCCCCATGCTTCTGATGCCTGGCCTTAAAGCATGGCTTGGGACCTTGAGCAGGTTGCTTCCTTAGCCTGGTTCCTCTCTGCAAAGTGGGAATGATATGCGCATCTGTCTCTATAAGTAGAGGAGAAATAACGTATGAAAGCATGTGGCGCAATTCCTGACCCCAACCCCCTTACCTAATATTAGTAGTCCTAAAATTTTTTTTTTTTAAGATTTATTTATTTATTTATTTATTTATCCCCACCCCTTGCTGCTTGTGTTTTACTGTGTCCATTCGCTGTGTGTTTCTTCCGTGTCTGCTTATCTCCCCCTTGCTGTGAGGTCCTGCTGCATCAGCCCACCGCGCCGCGCGGGCCAGCCTGCTCTCAAAAGGAGGCCCTGGGTTCGCTTCCCGGGGTCTCCTGCATGGCAAACTGGGGCTCTATCGACTGAGCCACACCCACCTCCTGCTGTGAGGTCTTGCTGCATCAGCCTACCGTGCCGCACGGGCCGGCCTGCCCTCACAAGGAGGCCCCGGGAAGTGAACCCGGGGCCTCCCATATGGTAAACGGGAGCTCTAGCCACTGAGCCACACCTGCTTCCCAGTAGTCCTACAATTTAATACCCCAGTGGTTTTTAATACTAAAATGAAGGTTACCCATATGCTTGATTCACTCTGGATTTATGCTTTGTGAGGTCTTCTTGGTCATTTTTCCTAGTTTAAGCTAAATGAAAAAGAAACTGGCAAAGACAGCCATCCCCCTCACCTTTGAAATGTGTGAGGGTTAAACGTGTTCTCCCTTGGTCCTCTTCTCTTACTATTTGTCTTAATTTATGAGGTGAGGGTGACAGGGAAGTGGAGATTAAATGGATGAATGATTTGGCAGAGTCCTTATGTGCCATGGAGTCTTAAAAGGATCTAAGCTGAGAAAAAAAGAAAACACTCACAATGAATGATTGCCTGGCTTATCTAGACCTGTGTATTTTATCTGCAAAAAAAAAAAAAGACTGGTGGACCAACCATGTCTGTGGAAGCTCTTTGACCTCTCAATGCCACACTGTCATTCTGTCCTGTTTCAGCATTCATTCCAGGCCAATCATGGGCAGGGATCCTTTCGCTCTACAGACAGGGTTTCCTGGGGTGTCTTCACTATGCCCTCTCCTCCCTTTCCTGTGCCATCATCCATAATCTGCCTGACACCTGCTCTGCTGGTGCTGACATGCTGAACTGGAATTCTTCCTCCAGGCTCCCTGAAGGGATCCAGAAAACTTAGTTGCTACAATTCATTTGGTAATCCACTGGTAATCCTTCTGTCGACCTTTCCTGCCCCATCCACAACCAACACTGCAAACTCCTTGAAGACAGGAGTCTTATATATCTTAAATATCTTTGTATCAACCTATTTAGAATTTTTTCTATTCTTATTTCTGATATCTTATCAATTTTCAAAAAATAAGACAATTGTAGGTTGTTGATTTTGAACTTTTCCTCCTATACTTCCTTCCATTGTTGAGTAGTGAAAGGAGCTTGGGATTAGAAGTCAGAGAATGGTTTCCTGTCTCAGATCTACAGTGAGCCAGCTGTGTGCTCTGTGAAATGCATGGAACCTCACGAATGAAATGAAGTTGCAACTCTTGTAAGACACTTGCAAACTTGAAAGTTTCAAACATCTCTGTGTTGCATATATATATATATGGAGAGAAATCCTGAAAGGCAAAATAATGGATGGCTGGGCAAGTGATTGAGAAAGAAGAAAATTGTGGTTTCTTTAATTAGTGATAATTTCTCCAATTAGACTTTTTCAAACCCATTAACCTTCTAGTCACTAAGTTGTCAAAAATAAACACAGAGGTTTTTTTTACTGTCACTAAAGCAAAAAAAAAAAAAAGGCAGTAAAGGATGCAGTCAGATATGAACAAATGGAAAACATTGGTTCTGTATCTCTATGAGGCACCTGAACAACAGGCTTCTGAAAATGGAAACCAATTCTGCCATTCCTCCTGCAATGCACAAGCTCTAAAGTTCTCTTGGTTTCCTCAGTAGTAACCTGTTAACCTGCAAAGAGTGGAGAACTTTTCACAAGGCTTGGTCTTTGATGTTAAGGACCATTCACATTGAATTTCTCATTGCACCGGCATGGAAAAACTTGCCTAATGGAATGCATGGCATTTATTTAAGTCTGGAATATTTAGCTTCAAGTTTCAGCAATATCTGTTTTTGAAAATTACTGAATTTAAACACTAACTATAACTGAATAGCATAAAGAGATTTCTGGCCTCAGTTTCAATACGTAAAGAGCTTGGAAGTCATCAGTCATTACAACAATCCTACAGTGACAGAAAAACTGGGCTTACTAAATATCAATGCATTTTCTTGGACCATTCAAAGGACAGTGGTAGGAGGGCAAAGCACTAACCAGAAATCTGGGAGACAAGTGAAAAGAGATATTCATAGTGGAGATATGTTTATCTGAAGTAGAACTCCTGGAGCCCTAAACTGATAGAAACATTTAAATGAAAATTTGGATGAAATGCTCAAGGCTAGTGAGAACTAGGATGAGAATGAGAAATGGCTGAGCTCAACAATTCTAGGGGTCATCCCCATGTTTTCATGGGCTTTACCTCTAGGATTCCCATTAGGTTCTTACAGTGAAGATCCAAGAATGATACTTTCCTGGCTATGGCAGGGGAAGGGACTAGTAATCATGAAAACAACCAGAGCCTTCTCCATAGCAAAGACTACTACGGAGGGGAAGAGATTTTTCCAGGCTTCATTGTCACATTCCAGCCCCCTCCAGCCTTCCTGTCTCGTCTAAATTGAGGGCCTCTTACAATTATAGAAAGCTCTTCTCCCTACCTTACAGACAAAATAGTAGGGCTCCAGCATAATAGCAGTGGACTGCGGCTGAGAAGGAGTACTGAAGACATTTCAAAGTCAAGAAGGGAGAGAATCACAAGAGCACTGCAGGAATTTGAGGCCTTGACATCTACTGCTATAGCAAACATTAAAGGCCTTTTCACCTCAGCATCTACTACCCAATACAACATGTCTACCTTTCAAAAAAATTATAAGGCATGCAAAGGACAAAAAATTACAGAATAAAAGAGACAGAGCGACCATCACAACCAGACTCATATATGACACAGATTTGGAACTGTCAGACAAGGAATTGAACTAACAGATTAACATGGTAAGGGTTCTAACGGAAAAAGTAGATGCATGCAAGAACAGATAAATAATGCAAGCATAGAGATGGAAACTCCAAGAAAGACTCAAAAGGAAATGCTAGAAATCAAAAACCAATCTAACAGAAATGAAGAATGCCATCGAAGGGTTCATCTTTAGATTGGACACAGCCAAGGAAAGAACCAGTGAGCTTGGACATAGGTTAATAAAATCTTCTCGAACTGGAAAGCAAAGAAAAAAAGGAATGGGGGAGGGAAATCAGAAAAGAACATTTAAGAACTATGAGACAATTACAAATGGTGTAACATGCATAAATTGGAATAGCACATGGCTCTTCTGCCCCTTATATTTCAACCTATTGTTAGTAATATACTTGATAGGTATATGTCCAAGAGACTTAAGTCTTTGTGCTGTCTATGTGCCAGTAGGGCCCTGAATCTCAACAGAGTTGCAACACCTACTCTCCAGTTCATTGGACTCACCCAGGACAACTAACAAGGAGACGATGATGATGGACAAACAACCATCCCAAGGAACAGAGAGACTCTGCAACTGCAAGCAAGATAGTTCTATCCATCTGCCCCATTGGATCTAAGCCCCCTCTCAACTGGAGGCAGAGTAGGCATCGCCATCCCAGAATCCTCAGGATTGGGTAATGAATGATGGACTAGAGTAGACTTACTGTTATTCTACTATAGAATTATTGGAAGCAATGGAAGAACTCATTGATGTGGAGGCAGTGACCACTGGAGGTTCTGGGGGGAGGGAGAGGGAAAACAGGTGTAATATGGGGGCATTTTCAGGACTTGGGAATTGTCCTGAATGATATTGCAAAGACAGATACAGGCCATTGTATATGTTATCATAATTTCCAAAATTGTGCAGGATAGAGTGTAAACTACAATGTAAACTAAAATCCATGCTTAGTGGCAATGCTCCAAAATGTGTTCATCAATTGTAACAAATGTACCACACTAATGAAGGAAGTTGTTAATGTGGGAAAGTATGAGAGGGGTAGGGAGTGGGGTATATGGGAATTCCCTATATATTTTTTTCATTTTTTTTAAATTAAAAATTTTATTTTTTCCCCCAACCCATCCTATTACTATTTTAAAAATATATTTTTATGACAGAAGTTGTGAACTTACAAAACAATCATGCACGTGTACAGAATTCCCAAAAAACACCCCTCTATCAACATACCACACTGTGGTGGAAATTTGTTACAGATTATGAGATAAGATCATCTGATTATTACCAGCTCCACAGCATATATTTGGCACACATTTTCCATACCTCCCCATTATCAACACAGTATATCATTGGCACAGATGCAAGAATATTACATTATTACTGTTAACGACACTCCATAGGTCACTCCAGTTGTACTTTTCCCATACTTCTCCACATTCCCACCACCCTGCAATAGTGATGTACATCTGCTCTAGCTCACAAAGGACACTCTTGCATCTGTACCATGAACCACTATTCTCACCCACCTCGGGGTTTACTGTGCTATTCAGCCCCTAGATTATTCTCTAGCTTTCTGTCAATTGGCATTTACATCCCTAGACTACCATTTTCAGCCACATCCCCATTTATAAAACAGCTGTTACTCACTATAATGTGTTACCATCAACTCTGTACATTTCCACACTTTTACAGCAAAGCTAATTAAAACTTCTACATACATTAAATATCAGTAGTCCATCTCAGTCCTCCTCTTATCTCCTTTAAGAATCCACCACCTACCGCCAGGTCTTGAAGATATTTTCCTACATTTTCTTCTAGAAGCTTTATGGTTCTTGCTTTTATATTTAGGTTTTAGATTCATTTTGAGTAAATTTTTGTATAGGGTGTGAGATAGAGATCCTCTTTCTTTCTTTTGCTATGGAGATCCAATTTTCTCAGCACCATTTGTTGAATGGACTGTAGTGCCAGCGCTGGGTAGGTTTGACAGGCTAGTCAAAAATCACTTGACCATAGATGTGAGGGTCTGTTTTTTAACCATCAATTTGGTTCCATTGGTCTATGTGTCTGTCTTTATGCCAGTACCATGCTGTTTTTACCACTGTACCTAGGTAATACAACTTAAAGTCTGGAAATGAGAGTCTTCCAACTTTGCTTTTTCTTTTAAGATGTTTCTGGCTATTCAGGACCCCTTACCCTTCCAAATAAATTTGATAATCATGTTTTCCATTTATTTAAAAAATGCTGGTAGAATTTTTTGTCAGGATTGCATTGAATTGGTATATCAATTTGAGTAGAATTGACATCTTAATGATATTTCATCTTTCAATCCATAAATATGGAATGTTCTTCCAATTATTTAAGATTTTTTTTATTTCTTTTAACAATGAGTTGTAGTTTTCTGAATATGAGTGCTTTACATCGTTGATTAAGTGTATTCCTAAATATTTGGGTTTTATCTGTCATATTTTATTTTCACCATTCTTTTGACACTTTTAATTATTTTTATTGATATAATCTTCATTTCTAGATTCTCTTCCAGGCCTCTCTCTCCTGTCTTTTCTTTTCAGGCTGTAGCACACCCTTTAGTATTTCCTGCAAAGCAGGTCTCTTGGTTACAGACACTCTCAGTTTCTGTTTATCTGTGAATATTCTAAACTCACCCTCATTTTTGAAAGACAATCTTGCTGGATATAATATTCTTGGCTGGAAATATTTCTCTTGCAGTATCTTAAATATATCATACCACTGTCTTCTTGCCTCCATGGTTTCTGGTGAGAAAGCAGCACTTAATCTTATTGAGTATCCCTTATATGTTATGCATTGCTTTTCTCTTGCTGCTCTCAGAATTCTCTCTTTGCCTTTGGCATTTGACATTCTGATTAGTATGTGTCTCGGAGTTGGTCTATTCAGATTTTATCAGGTGGGAGTACATCGTGCTTCTTGGACATGGATATCTATGTCCTTGAACAGGGTTGGGAAATTTTCTACCATTATTTCTTCAAATATTCCTTCTGTCCCTTTTCCCTTCTCTTCTCCTTCCGGGACACCAGTGGCATGTATGTTTGCATGTCTCTTGCTGTCATTTAGTTCCCTGAGTCCTTGTTCAAATTTTTCAAATCTTTTCTTCATCTGTTCTTTTATATGTTCACTTTCAGAGGCCATTTCTTCAAGCTTACCAATCCTTTCTTCTGCCTCCTCAAATCTGCTATTATATGATTCCAGTGTATTTTTTATTTCATTTACTGCACCTTTCATTCCCATAAGATCTGCTAGTTTTCTATGAATGCTTTCAAATTCTTTTTTGTGCTCATCCAATGTCTTCTTAATATCCTTAATTTCTTTAGCCATCTCATTGAATTAAGGAGATTTGTTTGAACATCTATGATTAGTTGTCTCAACTCCTTTATGTCATCTGGAGGCTTATCTTGTTCCTTTAAGTAGGCCATATCTTCCTGCTTCTTGGTGTGGATTGTAATTTTTTGTTGGTGTCTAGGCATCTGGCTTACTAGAGTATTTATTCTGGGTGCAGTTTTTCTCTTTAGTTTAGGGCTTCCTGCACTTTCTCCCTTGCTGGTTGTGTAATAGCAGCCAAGGATGTAGTTGGTTTTATAAGCTGTGGAGGCTCAATCTACCCTCATTGCTCCAAGGACCAATGAAGCTTCTCCCAACTTTCTCCTTTGTCAGGGGTAGGGATAGAGCCACAGCTGTGTGGAATAATCCAAGTCATGCAGGCCTAGACTGTAGCTGCCCAGAGAGACTGATGAAGCATCATGCCCCTTTCTCCTCTGCCTGGGGCAGGGATGGAGCTGCAGGTGTGGGCAGCAATCTATACAGTGCAGGACCACTGTATAGATTGGTTGCCCCAGTAGATTTCTGATTATTCAGTCTGTGCCAGCTAAATGTACCTGCAGTTACCTGGACAGGCTGATGCAGGGCCCATCAGCTTCCTCCCTGCTATAGGCGGGGCTGAAGTTTAGGCTAGGGCAGCAGGCCAATCTGGGTGAAAGAAACTGGTCTCTACTGTCACTGTGATTTTCAGTCAGCTCCTGGCCTCCTGACTTGGAAAGGCTCAAACTTTAGATGTTCTTAGGGTTATACTTTAGCCAGCCGAATGGACTAACCAGTCGCTGAAATCGGTGGCTAACCGTCTCTTCCTCCCCTGTTTTTGGGAAATGGAGCTTCCAATTCCTGCCTCAGAGTAGCTCCTGGGGTGGCTTGCGCTGCCAAAGTAGGATGATCACCGGCCTCCAAGGCGTGGCCTATAATTTCCCGGACATGCTGGCGCAGCTCCCCCCAGCTTCCTCTCTGTCTGAGGTGGGCCTGGGGCTTAGGCTAGAGCTGCAATATGATCTGGATGGAAAAAAGCTGGTCCCTACCAGCACTGTGATTTTCAGTCAGCCCTGCTTCCCCTTATGTCAGGTGCGGAGTTAAGATGGCGACTACCAGCCTCTTTCTGACTTGGACAGATTCATGCTTTAACTGCTCTTAGGATTTATACTTTAGCCCACCGAATTTACTAATCAGTAGCTGAAGTTGGTGCCCAACCGTCTCTTCCTCCCCCGTTTTGGGAAATGGAGTGTCCAATTCCAAATGCAGAAGAGCTCCCATGGCAGCTTGTGCCTCCAATGGAGGATGGGCACCAGCCTCCAGGGCGTGTAGTGCTCTACTTACGAATCTTCTCTGCAGATGTGCAGTCTCCTCCTTCCATTCTTTCAAAGATGTTGCAGGATGCACCTCTGGTCTCCTGGGGCCCCCAAACAAGTGCTCTAGATAGCTCTGGGTGATCACTAACTGCCCTGTAGCAGGAACTGAGTCTAGGAGATCTTTACTCTGCCGCCATCTTGCTAGTTATCTTGAATCCCCTCTATTTTTTATTTAACATTTATATAATCAAAGTACCGTTGAAAAATTTAAAAGTACATAAAAAATTGGAATAACAAGAAGAGAAGAAAGTGAGACTGGAGCAGAAGAAATATTTGAACTAATAATGGCTAAGAACTTTCTAAAACTAATGACTGACACCAAACCACATATCCAGCTCAGGGAATACCACATCAGGATAAATACCAAAACAAAAACCAAACAAACAAAAATCCACACCTAGACATGTAATATTCAAACTGCAGAAAACTGAAGACAAACAGAAACTCTTGGAATAAACTAAAAGTGGGAGGTGGAAGTGGGGTGGAAATAAACCTTAATTATAGAGGAACAGGACATGAATTACCATGCATTTCTCATTAGAAACCATGCAAGCAAGAAAAGAAGAGAGTGGAGTGAAATATTTAAGGAATAAATATGGGAAAAGAATAAAAACACCAACCAGAATTCAGTATCCAGAGGAATCATCCTTCCAAAAGAAGGAGAAGTGGAGACTTTCTCAGGGAAACAAAAGCTGAGGGAATTTCTTGCCCTTGCCATAGGACATTCTCTTCAAGAAACATTAAAATGTCTTCAGGCAGAAGACGAGTGATATAGGTCAGAAACTTGGTTATATGTAAAGAAAGAAGGAATATTAAAGACAGAATAAATGAAAAGAAGTTATGATTTTTTATTCCTCATTGAAGTAAAAGATAACTTTTTAAATAATAATAATAATGTATTTGCAGATTATATATCAGAGAGAAGTGATATGAATGACAACAATGTCATGAAAGACAAGGTAAAGGAATTGAGACTACTCCCTCAGGTACCTGCACTAGACTTGAAGCAGGTAGACTTGACACTAGGCTTAGATTTGTTAAGTATGTACATTGTAAACTCCAAGGCAACCACTAATATTTAAAACGAAGCATAGTTGATATATTAATACAGGAGATAAAATGAAATCACATAAAATGCCCAATTAAAATCAGAGAGTAATAAACAAAGAACAAATGTGATGAATAGTAAACTTATAATCATGGTAGATATTAATCCAGTTATAACAATAATCACTTTAAATGTGAATGGTGTAAATAAATCAAGTAAAAGACAGAAACCATCAGAGTGTATTAAAAAACAAAATCCAACTTACATTTTATATGAGAAACCCACTTTAAATAGATAGACTCAGATAGGTTAAAAAATAAAGCAATGGAGAAAGACATACCAGAATAATACCAATCAAAAGAAATCTAGGATAGCTATATTAATTTCAAGGCACACATCAGAACAAGGAAGTTTATCAGGGATAAAGGATGGCACTACAGAATGATAAAGTAGTTAATTCTCCAAGAAGATAGAACAATCCTAAGTATGTATATACCTAAAAAGACAGCATCAAAATACTTGAGGCAAACTGAAAGGATTGAAAAGATAAGGATATAAATCCACTATTAAAATTAGAAGCTTCAATATCCCTCTTCCAGTAATTGATAGATTACTAAAGCATGCAGAAAATCAGTGGGGATATAAATGATTGTACAGCACTATTAAGCAACATAATCGAATTGGCAAATATAGAGTAATCCATCCAACAACAGCAGGGTATCCATTCTTCTCTAGCTCACATGGAACATTAACCAATACAAACCATAATCTAGGCAAAAAAATGTTCTCAGACCACAGTGGAATTAAACTAGGAATCAGTATCAGAGAAAAAATTGAGGAATCCTCAAATACCTAGAAATTAGAAACATTTCTAAATAACACATGGATCAAAAGAAGTCTCAAAAGAAATTTAAACATAATTTGAAAACTAAAATACAATTTATCAAATTTTGTGGGATATAGCAAAAGCAGTGCTGAGAGGGAAATTTGTGGCATTAAATGAATATACTAGAAAAATTATCTAAACTCAGTAACATCCACCTTAACAAATTAAAGAAGAGCAATTTAAGCCTAAAACAAGCAGAAGAAAAGAACACTATAAAATTGGAATAGAAATAAATAAAATTGAAAACAGATAATCAATAGGAGAAATCAACAAATCAAAGGCAGGTACTTTGAAAAGATCAGTAAAACTGATAAACTTCCAGCCATGCTAATGAAGAAAAAAGAGAGAAGGCACAAATTACAAATATCTGAGAATGAAAGAGTGGTTATCATTGCTGATTTGACAAACCTTAAAATAATAATAAGGGAATATTACAAATAAAAACTCTACCTACAAATTTGTTACTTGGATGAACTGGACTAATTTCTTCAAAGCCTCGAGCTACCAAAACTCATACAAAGAAAAGTAGGTAGATTGAATAGCCCTCTGTCTATTAAAGACATTAAACCAATACTTAATAACCTCCAAAAATTAACTGGGGAATTCTACCAAACATTTAAGGAAGTAACACAAATTCTCTACAATCTCCTCCAGAAAATAGAAGCAGAGGGAACACTTCCCAACACACTTTATGAGGCAGCATTATACTAATACTGAAACTAGATAAAGCTAATGTAAGAGAGAAAAATTTATAGACACAGGCAGAAAAATCCTCAAAAAAGATGAGCAAACAGAATAAAAATGCATATAAAAATTATACAGAAAGACCAAGTGAGAATTATTCCATGTATGAGAAACATGTTTAACTTTCAAAAACCAATGTTATCTATAATATCAACAAACTAAACAAGATAAACCATATGATCTCAACAATTACAGCAGAAAAGACATTTGACGCAATCTTAACACCCATTCGTGATTTAAAAAAAACACAAACCTCAGCAGGTAAGAAAGATAGAGGAAATTCTTCAGCTTTTAAAAAACATCTGTAGAAAACTCACAGCTACCATCACACTTGATGAGACTGGACTCTTTTCCCTACAGTCTGGAATGAGTCAAGGATGTGCACTGTCACCATCATGTTGGAAGTCCTAGTTAGTAAAATAATATTAAAAAGATACAAAATATGTACATATCTAAAAGGAAGAAATGAATCTGTCTTTATTTGCAGATGACATGATTGTTTATGTAGAAAATCCGCAAGAAGAATCTACAAAAAAACTTTGGTACTGAAAAGTAAGGATAACAAGGTTGCAGGATACGAGGTCAATACATAAAAGTCAACTGCTTTCCTATATGCCAGCACTGAACAATTGGAATTTGAAATAATAAAAAAAACCTTAGTAACAATACTTCAATAAATTAACAAATAAATACATCTAACAAAAGTCTCTATAGACTAAAAAACATTGATGAAAGTAATTTTTTAAAATGTAAATAATTGGAAAGATATTCCACATTTTTGAATTCGAAGACTTACTATAGATAAGATGGCAAATCTTCCTAACTTGGTCATAGACACAATGCAGTATCAATCAAAATCCATGTAAGCTATTTGAAGATACTGACAAATTAATTCTAATGTTTATATGAAAATGCAAAAACATCTGGAATAGCCAATACAATTCTGATGAAGAGGAACAAATTTGGAGGACTCACACTATCCAATTTCAAGACTAATTATAAACCTACAGTAATCAAGAACCATGTTATTGGTGACAGATTACACACCTTGACCAATAGACAGAATAGAGAACTCAGAAGGAGACCCACACAAATACAGTGCTGATTCTTTGCAAAGGATCAAAGGCATTTCAATGGAGAAAGTATTGTCTTTCCAACAGATGGTGCTGGAACAACTGGATATCCATATGCAAAAAAATGAAGCTTGACACAGATCTTACATATAACCATTACAAAAATTAACTGAAAATGGATCCTACTCCTAAATGTAAAATGCAAAACAATAATATTTTTAGAATAAAACACAGATAAATACTGTTTGACTTTGGATATGGTGATGAGTTTTTAGATTAAACACCAAAAGCATGATCCATGAAAATAATTTATGTTAGACTTTATTAAAACTATGAACTTCTTTCCTGTAAAAAAAATTGTTATAAGTAAAACCAACACACGAGAAAAAATATTTACAAATCAATATCTGATAAAGGACTTGTATCCAAAATATTCAAAGAACGCTTGAAATTCAACAATAAGAAAACAACCCACTTAAAAAATAGGCAAAAGATCTGAACAGATGCATCACCAAAAAAGATATATAGATGGCAAATAAAAATAAGAAAAGTGACTCAACATCATTTCTTATTGGGGCAATACTAATTAAAATAACAATAAGATACTACTACACATGTATTAGAATGGCTAACATCCAGAAACCTGATAGAACCAATTGCTTGTGAAAATAGAGAGCAAAAAGAACTTTCATTCGTTGTTGAAAGGAATACAAATTGATACAGCTATTTTGGAAGTCAGTTTGGCAGTTTCTTCCAAAGCTAAACATAGTCTATAATATGATCCAACAGCCATGTTCCTAAGTCTTACCCAAATGATTTGAAAACTTATATTCACACAAAACTCAATATGAAAACGTTTATAACAGCTTTATTCATAATCACCAAAAACTGGAAGCCACCAAGATAGGCTTAAATAGGTGAATGTATAAACAGTGTACAACCATACAATGCATTATTATTCAACCATAAAAAGGAATAAACTATTAAGTCATGTAAAGACAGGGATATATCTTAAATGCATATTGCTAAGTAAAAAAAGGCATCTGAAAAGTTTACATACTGTACATTTTCAATTACATGACATTCTGGAAAAGGCCAAACTATACACAATGGTAAAGAGATTGGGAGTTGCCCACAGTTTGGGAGAGAAGTTAGGACTGACCACGTAAAGCACAGGGGAATTTGCAGGGCAGTGAATATTTTGTGTGAGCCTTTAATAGCGGATACATGACAATATGCATTTGTCAAAACCCATATAACTGTACAACACAAAGAGTGAACCTTAATGTATACAATTTTTTAAAAAATTCATTAGGAAATTGGAGAATCCCCAAATGGAATGTACAATGTAGTAAAAGAAGCTAACTATATATCAATGCATAAAACAACCCCACTGAAGGAGGCAGGGGGAAAAATAATCACCTAAGTAATTTAGGAGATGGGTAGGGTCATAAATCTAAAGGAAAAGGAAACTACATAAGCAGAATACAAGTTAATTCTGAAACCACTATACATGTGTATATTGGAATTGAACACTTAAGTAAATAAATGGCAGATGGTGGGAGCCAAGTTCCCCACTGTTGGAGTAAGAAGTTAGAAATGAGCAAGGAGAGGTGGCTAACATTATTCATGTGGTAATGGACTAGAGTCAGAGTCCTGAATAAGAACTCGAGTTAGCTTAATATAGATGCAAATGGTTATAATATTTCTAAATATAGAAGTATTTATAGAGGTTTTTATATTCATGTGTTGCTATACACACATATATTTCCTTGCTCTGTCAGCTGATAGGGACTAGAAAAAATGACACCCCAGTAGCAACAAGGCCACCTAGTGCCCAGCTCTTGGTTTCTAATATCATTCTCCAATAAAAGGAAGCAGAGATCCTTGGTGAACTGGCTGAGTCTAGAACTGGGACAGGAGATAGATGAGATAAGCCTGGGGCATCATTGTATAGCCTGAAAGTAGATATTTTCTCAAAAAAAAAAAAAAAAAAGAAGCCACATATATTGGGGCACATCAAAGGATCACCAACTTCCAGGGCTCCTAATGGCCAAAGCTGAAACAATTTGAACAATGAAATAGGTAAAGTAGTATTGGATTATAATCCAAAGTATAAAATAAATTCTATGAGTCCATATTACTAATGATTGGGTAAGTAAATACATAGGGGAGAAAAGACAAATCTCTCATAGAATTCCAAATATCTGTAAACACTTTGCCCTCAGGACGGTGGAGCATAACATCCTACGTCTTAAGTGTGGGCTACATGTAGTGACTTCCTTCCGAAGACCAGAGTACAAGAAGGGTGAAAAGAGTAGCTTTTCAGTGGAGAATCCTGAAGGAAACCATCTCAGTCAGGTGGTCAAGGTCAACATCAACAGTGACAAGTCATGTTAATAGTTCAGACCCTTAATATGATGTGACCAGAAAGGTACATTCGTACTCTTCCTCTCAAAAACCCATAACCTCATTTTAATCATGAGAAAAACATCACACAAATTCTAATTGTGGGACATTCTACAAAATATTTGACCAGTATTCCTTAAAACATTGAGGGTCATCAAAAATAAAGTCTATGAAACTGTCGCAGCAAAGGGGAACTAAGAAAGTATGACAACTAAACGTAATATTGTATCATGGATGGGACCCTAGAAATGGAAAGGACATTACGTGAAATCTAAGGAAATCTGAACAAAGGATGGACTTTAATTAACAATAATGTATACATATTGGCTCATTAAAGTTTACAAATAAACCGATTCAAGGTGTTAGTAGCACAGGTAACTGGGCATGGGCATTTCATTCTGTAAATCTAATACTAGTCTAAAATTAAAAGTTTATTTAAATGTAGAAATGCATGGGAAAAAAGATATTTATGCCAATGCCTATCAGAAAAGTAGATGAAAATTTCTAAATTATAACACTGCTTTCATATTGTGTTCTATTTGACTTAAATTTAACATATTTTCCATTGCTGCTTTAAAAGTCCTATAGAAAACTCTGGGGCTTCTGATGTTGCTTGTTTTGGTGAATGGAATCCCATCTATGTTATATGTATAGATGATAAAGCAGAAATAGTGGAAAAATGCACCAGTTTTATAGGTTTAATCTGTCAGTTCCTGGGGATATCAGTAGCATGCACATCCATTAGCTCACACCTCTGTTATTTAAGCAGAGATGCAGATGAATAGCTACTTAGATTTGAAATTCCAAGCCATAATTTTCATCTTAGCAGTATTAACTAATTGGAAAATGGCCAATTGATTATTCTTTTTTATTTAGATTTGAGTCTTGTGTCTGCCAGTTTAATAGCAGTGTAAATTTCTTTGCTCATAAATGTAAAATGGATGTAATATCTTTTTTGGTAACCCCACAATGCTACAATGAGAAATGAAATAACATATTTGAAAGAACCTAAAATGAGGCCTAGTAGACTCTTAATAAATGTTTATAGAATTTGCTAGATGGCCAAAATAATTTTATCATTGAGAAAACTACATAGCCTTACAAAGGTCAAAGGTATTTAATTTACCTAAATTGACAGAAAGGTTCAGATACATAATTCTGTCCAATAATAACTTTTTACTACAATGAGACATTTTTGATGAGATTTCTTTAGAAAGAATATTTAACATAATGAACTTCCTGAGAAACACTCTAAATTGCAACATATATTTTTATTGACTTTCATAGTCTGTTTCATGTCTATAATAATAAAATCTAATCATCACCTTACATTGCTATGGAATTAAGATTATTAAGGCAATTTTTCAACTAAACCAGGCCTGGGTGTTGTCTCCAATATTTCTGCTACCCCAAGCATATCCATGACAAGAAAGTGGTTGCTTAAATAATAATGCTATTATTTTCTGTTAGATTAAGCTTAACAAGTTGAAAAAAGCCATGATACTCCTCACTCCCCCTGCCCCAGAAGAGAGACCATCCATCACTTTGTGAAAGATTGCTCTCTAATTTCGCTGGTTATACATGACTCACTGTAAGCCATGTGTCAAATGCATTTAGAGACCCCTGTAGCAAAGTGCTCCCCTTTTTCAAGCTGAAAGGGTGTGCATCATCCCCAGTGAAATAATCTCTCTTTTGTTGGCATGGCTCAAGAAAAAGGGATGACAATGTACAGAATTATTTCATTTTTTCTTTCTCTTGGTCATCCAGAGCAAGGAAATGTGTCTCAAAGAGTGGGATGTGGTCCACTTGGCACATTTAAACATTACTCAAGTCAGCTTTTCATGGATCCATAAAAATGCCTGAGTTCTCCTGGCTCTATTCCCAGATAATGCCAATCAATTAAAAATGAACTTCAGTGATTTCTTTGGCTTGTTTCCTTTTCTTTGAAATGTGATTTTAGAATTTGTCTATGTACAATATTCTTGAAGCATAGGTAAGACGCATAGAAGAATGGTAGAGGCATAGGTATTTATGAATGAGTCAAACAGCATTTGAAAAAATGAGTCATCTGCAGATACTGAGATATTACATATCAATTTGCCAGAGTTGCTATGACAAATACTGAACAATGGGTTGGCTTAAACATCAAGAATTTGGGAGTCTTGAAGTCCAACATCAAGATGTCGGCCAGGCCATGCTTCCTTCCAGAGGTGGCACTGTTCTGATAGTGGCAGTCCTCTGTCCCTTAGGATGCCCTTGGTCTCCTCCTGTGGCTTTCTCTGACTTCTGGCTTCTCCTGGTTTCTGGTTTCTACTGACTGATGGCAACCGAATTTCCCTTTCTAGAAGGCCTCCAGTAATTCAATTTGGCCACAACTTAACTGATAATATCTTTAAATGGGCCTCCTTCCAAATGAGTTCATGCCTATGGGAACATGGATTAAGATGAAGAATATGCCTACTTGGGGGTTACACGATTCAGTCCCTAATGCAGGGGTTGCATCTTCTTGAGTTGTTCATGCAAATGGTTTCCCTTAGATAGCCAGTAACACAAAAATAAATATCTATTAAACACCTGCTGTGAACTAGCAACAAAAGACATGGTCCCCACCTTCCAAAATTCAATATGGACAAACATTTTTAAAAATACTAACTAAGTCTATAGAAAGAACAATTTACGAGAAAATACATGATCCTATGGACTCACTGGCCCAGCAGGTAGAAGCATTTGGATTATTTCAGTCTTTTTCATGATGCTAAAATGACAGCAAAGCATATGCCCTTGACCATACTCTTTTGTTCATCACGGAAAGCACGACAGGGTGGGTCATGGAGTCTTCAGCACCTTCTTACACAGATGGAAAAGGTACATCAGCTGGCAAGTTAGAGAAGCACAGATACCTTGTTCCAAGTAATAGGCTTCCTGAGAGTCAAAAACACAAATCAGAAGAAGGTGAGATGGGGCATTTACTTGGTTTGATGTGGACTCTGTGAATCCTGACCCAGGAGGCAGGTTACTTCCCTGTGGTTCTTCAGTAGAACAAAGGCAAAGCACAGGGGAGAAAATTCCCAAGAATTACTAGCCTAATTTAATGCGCAGTGTGTTAACAACATGGCCATTGTTTAATGAAGAATACCTCAGCTTCTTCCCAGAAGGATACATCCTTTCCTTGAGACTTGTCTAAAAAATTGCAGACCCCAAGTTTCTTTTACATCCTGACGTTCTGAGTGGGATGATCAGTAGAGGTAGTATATCCTGCCTGCATGTTTGGGTTTTTCACTCATTCATTGAGGTGGCAGTGGTGAAAGAATGGATGATGGTGGCAGAAAAAGCAATTCTATAATGCCCTAGTGGGGTCGTTTGCCTTGACATTTGTTCTTTTCAACTAATAACTGCCACAGATGAGAGACTGGTGTAGTAGAGAGAGCTCTGGGCTTGGAGAAAGGAGAAGCAATTTCATGTTGTCACTCTACTGTGAAATAGCTGTGTGATCTTGAACCGGCTTTTGTATTCTGTCTCTCAGGATAGGCTCTCCTGTAGACAGACAGGAAACATGCATGGGCAGGGGGCCATTGCTGCCTTCTGGTCGCTGTGCTGGTATGGGCCCAGCATCAGCCCAGAGGACAACTGGATGTGACCTTGGGACTGTTCCACTCAGCAGCAGTGAGACCCACATGCACTGACATAGAGGTTTACTAAACGGCATTTACTCTTCTTACTCTGGGGAATAGAGAATTGCCTTTTAAAACTCTGAAAATAAAACAGCCTTCTCAGACATCTCCAACCTCACTGTTACAGTGGTGACATTTCCATCATAATTTTCCACCTCCAAGAGTGTTACAGACAACTCAGTTGTCAAAGGTAGAGTGCCAATTTTTCCATCTTAAATGGTTTACTTTGGGAGAGCCATGTCACAGCAATACACACCTTATGTCCTGCATTCTGAACATCTCTTCATGCTCTGCTCATTCTCTTCCAATAAAAAAATTTTTTTAACTGGTGGCAATAATAATCAAAAAATCGTGAGCAGTGTAGTGTAGCGACCAAGAGGACAGACTCTCCAGCTATTCTGCCGCAGTTCCAAGCCCAGCACTTCCCCTACCTCCTTGGTGCGGTGGGCACTCGACCTTACATCTCCCTGCTGTAAATGGCTCTGAGAATAACAGGTTCTCCCAGGGTTACTATAAGGATCAGGTAGATTAATGATCATAAATGCTTAGAACAGTGCCTGGCACCTACTAAGTGAAAGAATGAGCCCCCATGCATGACAGGTGCCATTCTGTTCCCCAAGCTCTTGAGCCCCATGCAGGGAGTGGACTGGTCCATGGCCTCCCCAAAGAGGCTGCAGCCTTGCTGGTCTGGTGTGGTTCAAACAGCCTCAGAACCCGGTGTTTGCAGATACCCAAGAAGGTGAACGGCCTAGTGATGATTTGGCTGTTTTCTCTGCCAGAGAAGACCTCCTTGCGCAGAATGCATCGACCCAGCTATGCATTCCTTTGGAGAATCCAATGGCAAAAGAGAAACTGCAAATACCCCTCACACCTGCTCCTGCCCTGTGGAGCCAAATCACTCCCTCCAGCTCCACATCCTTGGCTAAATCAGCAAAGAATCTATAGCAGGTGTGCACAGAGTTTCTTCAACCATTCCAGAACTTGCTGCCATTTCCATGTAACAGACGGGGAAAGAGAGCTTTAAGGGGTTTTGAGAAGCAAAGGATGTTTCCTAAAGGTACTGAGCTAGTGCGCAGGTGGCTGGAGTTTGAGCCAGGCAGCCCGACTACTTGGCCTTCACTCTCTGTCAGCACAGCCCATCCCTCCATCTGCAGCCACACAGTCTTGACAGCAATGCCATCAAATGTCTTCCCTGTGCTGGGCAGGCCACCCCCATCACATCCACATTCTCTCATGTGATGTAATCTTCATGACGAAGATGAGGAGAGTGTTGTTACCCCCAATTTAGATGAGAATGCTAAAGCTCAGAAAGTATCAGTAACTTCCAAAGCCCAAATAAGAAGAAGGGTGACAGTGGGACTGTTTCACATCAGACCCTTTTGACATTTTCACTTTGTTCATTTCCAAGGGTCTGGGCATGTGGTAACAGAATTGCCAAACCAGTCAGTGCAAGAGATGCCAACGATACTCTTCTCCACTTGACCACTCAACTCCAGCCTTGAGCACAGGTGTGCCCACCTGTCCATTTGCTGCAGAAGGCAGGAAGATGAGCTTGCCAGCTGCTGCCATTTGAGAAAATCTGAGAGATGCTGGAGACCACCCACTGTGGCTCAGAAGCGCCCCCCCACCTGCCCTGCCGCTGCATATCCCGGCCCTGTCTACACTCTGTTGGTCCTTTGAGAAAGGGGCATACATGGGGCGACCACAAGAGAAAGGAAGGAGCCTGGCATTGAAGCCACACGTTCTGCTTTCCAATTTCTGCATGATCAGGTTCTTCATCTCTCAGAACAAACTACTTCACCTAAAGCTGGCAATAAAAGTAACCAACTTTCAAGACTGGGCAGAGATGATACGTAATGTGATTTGCCATTTTTGATGAGTTTCACATCATAGTGAGTACGGCAGGTATGCAGGAGGAGTTACCGCAGCCGGGGTCGTTTCTGTTGCAAAGCTAAAATCACTGCTGTCTTAGACGGAATGCAGAGCTAACCAGACTGGTTAAACCCCCCTCCACCAAAGGTGCACACTTCTACAGGGAGAGAAAGGCAAAGACAGAGGAGAGAGGACAAGAGAATCAATCTTGTAATTCAAGATAAACACAAGAGAGGGTGGCAGGAAGACCTGGCCCACAGGTGAGGGGCAAACACCTTGAGGAGGGGGAGGCAGGTTAGGAGAGAAAATGTCAAAGGCTTGCTTCCTCCCTCCAAGGCTCTGCCTAGTGTGCCACCTGATGAGGAATCTGGTTCCAGCATGGCATCTTCCAATTCTCATTCACAGGCCCAGGCAGCATCCAGCCCCCATCAAGTCTCCTGTAAATACTGAATAGCCCCCTCCAGTTCTCCCCAAGCCCGCAGAGTCATCAGATGCTCGAGCATTTGGGACCTTGGTGGCCACATATCTTGGAGGCTGGGAGGGTGGGAAGGTCCCTCCCCTTGGAGGATGGGCTTCCTTACAGAAGGCTCACACCTGAGTGTTTGATTCAGAGACTGCTGGGCCACTGCTGGCTCTTCAGGACATCTGCTGCTTGGTGATTAACTCCTCCAACAGAGAGATCAGACTTTCAGGGAGTTGGTGGTTTCCTCTCCTGATGAAGCAAAAGACATCGGAGGGAAGCCCCACCTGCCAAGAAGCTCCTACTGGCAGAAGGCCAGCCTCATTAGCGCACTCAGGCAGCAGGCCTGGAAACACGGCGAATTTGATTTGGCTGATTTTAAGGCAGCATGCCAGTTATGAAGCATTTGGATGAGTCAGGTGTAGTTAGTTGACTCTCCAGGTCATATCAACAAGGGTTTGAAAGGAAATGCATTTGGCTGTACTCTGCAGGCTGCACACACAGGAAGAAAGGGTGTATTAAGACTCCTAAAAATAAATGCTTGCTGGTATGTTTGTACCTCTGCACAGCCAATTGGATATTGCTGGAGTCTAAGAGCAATGAGGCAGAATGCAGGCTACTCATCCTGGACAGTCTGTCCTGCCTGCCTCAAGGGGACAAAACTCCACCAAACACGGACGATGCCCTCCCTCTAGGCACCAAGCACCCAACTCAGAGTATGATCTTCCCAGAATGCCTTGAGGACCTTTCTCCCACCTCAACATTCCTCGAAGACACTGCACATGGAGGGGTGTGAACACAGCCGACCTAGTGGTAGAATCGAATGCAGCAGAGATACATTGAACCCCAGAGTCCCAGGACTGCCACATTTGGAGAATGCAGATCAGCTGAAATGGGTTTCCATTGCCCTTCAGTTTTCTGGTATCTTCATGGAAAGTCTATTTATAAAAGCAAGGCAGAAAGGATGCTTGGGGCAGCACTGAAGAGTGAAAGAAAATCTCTTTCCTCCATGTCCCTGGTTAATTCAGTCAATGAGAACTGTGTTGACTGAAGAACATTCTACAGTGCTGGCATCACAGGACATAGGTGGAGTTGATAGTCTGCACATGTTTCCTGACCACAGGCAGGGCTCCTTCTCAGACTGGACCTCCTACAGGGCAGTGGTCCCACCTGATGCATGGGCAACACTGGCAGGGACCAGTTATGTGGATTAGTGGTGGAATTTCCAAAAGTAGCAGGAAAATAAGAAATGAATGTCTAATATTCCTTTGAAGACTCTTTTAATACTCTACCTACCCACTCTCAACTTTATATCTTAGTGATGAAGTTTTGGTGACTAGTTTCTCTTATCCCTAGTAGAATTTACTATCTGATGGTTATTATAAGTATAATATGTCAATTTTCATGGTATTCACAAAGAGTACTGCAAAATTCATTTATTGCTGCTCTTCAAATGTTTTTCTCTACTCCATTAGCATGTGTCCATAATGGCAAATGCATAGCTTAGCAGAAGCATTTGGGTGACTCAGGGCTCCTTGAATCATGAGGCTTCTTTTTTGTGCATGAGATTTAGACTATAAGCACAAACATATACATCCACATTTGCATAGCTTGTATAGAATATTTTAAGTTAATCAAGACCAATCTTATGGTTGGATTTCAAATCTTGAAATGAGAGAGTAAAGTATGCAGAGCATGTATCAAGAAAAGTGTTGGAAATAAACAAGGAACAAGATTTGAGAAAAGAGGAATCAAGATCACTACTGATATTAAACAAAAGGCACAGTTTTAAGGAGAAGAGGAGCTGATTTAAAGACTTCTGGAAGTATCTAAGATGGTGCTGTCCAACACCACATTTGCCATTAGCCATGGATAGGCTGTGGAGAACTTGACATGTAGCCTCTTCAAAGTGGCATGGGCTTTCAGTATAAAATACACACTGGATGGAGGTGAAGGTGGTGCAGTGATGTGTGTGGCCAACAGCACAGGAATGTGAGTGTGAGTAGGGTTTGGGGGTGGGGGTATGGGCTGTCCATGGTGCTGGTGGGAGGGCTGGGGGCTTGGAAGAGGTGAATGTGCAGCTTGGTGAACTCTGGGGAGGCTGAGGATTGCTGTTGAGAGTACAATTGAAGGAGTGTTCTTTCAGGGTCTAGAGCAGGGTGTCGGTGGTAGGGGATGTGTGGGGAGGGGTGCACTGGGGCATGCCTCTATGGAATAAGAATGTGTTTGTGTTGTCATAGGTGTGTTATCTCAGTGGATGGAGACCTACACAGTAACCAACAAAATATTAAACTTCCATTCTGGGGAGTTCTGCTACTTTCTAAACCAGAGTGGCAAAAGTCTTTGGAATATATACACAGTGCCTAATAAAAGAAAACAGGCCAATATGCCAAGCCTTCAAAATTAATGCTTGTACTTATGAACCTTATTCCTGTAAAATTGAAATTTAGCCTAATAATAACTAATGCCTAAGAGTTTCCTCCTGAAAACTTCCTTGTTACTCAAATGTGGCCCCTCTCTAAGTTCAAATTCTGCAAATAAACTCACTACCTTCCTCCTGACGTGTGACATGACTTCTGGTAGTGGTGGGGTGGGGAAGGGGGGTTGGCAGTGAGCCTCCCTGGCACAGAGTAATTACTACCAAGCACCAACTAGTGATGCATTTGGACAAAGACCTTGACCAAAGGGGGAAATAAATACAAAAGGATTTTTTATGGCTAAGAAATTTCAAAGTGAGTTGGGAGGTCGTTTCAGAGGTTACACTTATGCACGTCTCAGGCAGATCTCACTGACTGCCACAGAAAACAATGCCTCAAACAAAAGTGCTCCTGAGAGCTCTAGCAACGTGTGGACACTTTGGGCAGGGCACATGGCCCCATGAAATCAGCACCCTGTCAACGAGCCTTATTTTGGAATAAATGATAAATAAATATAATACAGAATCATTTATAATTTCCCTACTCCTGATTTTCCTGCCCATTTTATGTGAACTTATAATTATCACTATACCTGTTAAATATGTGTCCCAGAGACTTAATATCTTCTGGTTGCTTATATGCCGGTTGTGGCCAACACCTACTCTCCAGTTCTTTGGACTTTCCCAGGACAACTAACAAAATGATGATGATGGACAATGCCCATCTCAAAAAACAAAGAGTATCTACAATTGCAAGCAAAACAATTTCTTCTGTCTGCCCAATAATATCTAAGCCCCCTCTCAATCTGATCAGACATCATCCTAAATTACTCAAATATAAGGGGGGAACAAAGTAGACTTATTATTATTGTAGTAACAGAAGAACTTGTGATGTTGATATAAAAAGAGTGGTTAGCAGAGATTCTTAGGGAAGGGGGGAGAAAGAATAGGTGGAACATGGGGCATTTTTAGGGCATTGAAATTGTTCTTTCTGATACTGCAATGATGGGTACATGCCACTATATTACTTGTTAAAAGCTATAAAACTCTACAGCATAAAGTGGAAACCATAATGTAAACTACAGACCTTGGTTAGTAGCAATGCTTCAATATCGGTTCATCAATTGTAACAAATGTACCACACTAATGTAATTATGATGTTATTAACAGGGGGATGTGTGGGAGGGAAGGGGGCAGTTATATGGGAATCCCCTATGCTTTCAATGTAACTTTTCTACAATTTAAAACTTCTCTAAAAATAAAGTTTATTATTACAAAAAAACACACACTGGGTGTTGAAGAATTTGCATGAAAATATCTCATACCACTTTATTAAAATATCTCAGTAAATTGCTCATATTGATTACATGTTGAAATGAATGTTTTGTGTATATTGTTAAATGAAATGATATTAAAATTAATTTCAACTGTTTCTTTTCACTTTATTATGTGACTCTTAGAAAATTTGAAATTATACCTGTTGCTTGCAATACACTTCTACTAGACTATAATGATCTAAGAGGTATAGTAAGAGAAGAACAAGAAGTATTAATCTGAAACCGAAGACTTTTGAACAGGAAGAGACCACAATGCTGCTCAGAAAACAAGAGAAGCCCGCCTGTAAAGTTTGAAAGAAAAGGACAACAGTGGAACACTAATACAGACTTTGTGCTGCTGCTATTTGGTCAGCAGTATTAATCTTCAAAGTGTTTAAATTATACTTTTTTTTTTGGTAAATTTGTTGTGAACTTTAAAAGTACTAGATGATTGTATACAAAAATCAGATTTCCTGCCTTGCTTAAAAATAAAAATATCTGGCAAAACTTTTCCTGTGTTCCATCAAGGCAGGGTTTAATCAGCCTTGAGGAGCAGCTGACAACTGTGGTTGGCTGGTTGTTTCCTGGAGACTGAGGTTAAATTTTTTTTTTTTTGTAGGTACCGGGGGGCCAGGGATTGAATCCCAGACCTCGTTTCACAATTTTGAAAGCTAGATGTTCAACATCAAGATGTTGGCAGTACCATGACTTCTCCAGTCTGTCATATGCTGGAGATGGCCGTCCTCTGTCACATAGTGATATCCTCGATCTCCTCCTATGGCTCTCTCTGACTTCTGGCTTCTCTTTATAATGCTTCCAGTAATACAAATTAAGACCCAGCTTTATTCAATTTGGCCACATCTTAATTAATAATAATATCTTCAACAGGTCCTCTTTACAAATGGGTTCACACCTCCAGGAACATGGATAGATGCATTCAGAGGAGATGTATGTTCCAGTCATGTGGGGGCACATGATTCAATCCCCAACAAATATGGAGGGGCTATTTCTGTGGACCATAAAATATCTTTATGGTTTGCTTTCATAATAGCAATTTACAGACAATCCATAAATCAAGTTTAGAAAGCAATCACACAGAGAGGTTTCCTCATGATACCATAGGGCAAAGGTTTCAGGTATTGAATGAAATGTGGAAAGTGGTAGCAGAACTAAGTGTTAGAAGGAATCAGAGCATGAGAAGTTGGGAGTTCACAGAATGTGGAGGGGTTGGCTTGCAGACTGCTTTGGTACATGTGAGTTCACTGCCACTGAGGAGACAACCAAATTCCTGGTGAAACAAAGGTTAGTGCACCCTCCTTCCCACCTTCCTTCATGGAAATGTCTCGTGAAATTGAAGAAGGTGGAGCACGATTACTATTAGCCTTCTCTCATTCTCCACATGTTTCCAGAGCTGCTCTCCTGGACAAGGGGCTCAGTCTCCAGAACCTCCCTCCCCATAAAGTGACCATGGAGAAATATGAAAGTGGGCTCTGCAGCTGTGACAAGTATAGCCCTCACTTAAACTCCTATCTTCTACTCACATTGACTGTATTTCCAGCCTCCTTCATAGAATATCATTAAATCTTGCAATTAAAAACTGGAGCATAAATTAGTTTTCAATATGAAATAAAAATTTTGAGTAAAACCCATACATAATAGATTTTTGTGTTTGAATTTATATATAAACTATTGAGCATGTTTCCAGTCTATAGCTGGAGTAATAAAATGAAAAAAAAAAAAGAAAAATATGGATTAAAGTTGGGAAGAGCTATATTTTGAGTTAAAAAAGAGAAAAAAATCCACAAAAGAAACAGCAGACAGCAGAGAACAACACTTTCAAGAAGAGTGGAAAGAGATGAGACGGGACCACACGAAAGATGGCCTTGTAGGCTCTGGCTGATGCTAATCTCCACGATAAAACTTCTGAATGGTTTAAGAGCAGGATTAGCATAGGCAGATGGATATTTTAATAGACAACTCTAGGACCTGTGGAGAATGGACCGCAGAAATGCAAGAGTGGGAATCGGAAAACCTAGCAGGCGGAAACAATGAGCTGCGGACACATTCAGGGACTTCTTTTGGAGGCAGGGGCAATGGGAGCTGGTTTGGCCCAGTGGAGGCAGCGCGGTGCAGAGGTCAGCAGGCTCCATTTCTTGCACTGCCCCGTATTCCCTAGGGCAAGGACAGCATCTGTGTCTAGTCCCTTACGGACATCATGAATGAAATAGACTGATTGGATGAGGAGTTCTTAAATTCTGCACTACACATCCTGTAGTTGATAGGTGCATTCAGAGGAGACGTAGCTTCCAAAATCCCTATGCAAATTACCATGTGAAAGTGTCTAAGTGTGTGAGGAAGATACTATAACTGTGTTCAGACTCACCAAGTGGTATGTGAGCCAAAAAATAAATAAGAACCACTGGACAAAATGATCTAGTGGTAAGATCTCTAAGCTAGATGTTCTGGCTCAGAGTCTTCAGAAAGTTTCACATAAATCAGGAGTTTATTTCCCCAAAGTTAATGAAGAGTCAAGGACTTATTGATCTGGCATTATTCATATGACTATTTCACTTAAGCCCTAGATATATTTATTCATCAGCAACTTGGTCTAATCTGTATGTGAATGGAACACAAAATGCCAGCTCAGTGCCATCACTCTTACGTGTATCTTTTAAAAATAATCTTTTGCTTTAGAACAGATTTAAATTTACACAAAAATTGAAAAGATTAATTGAAAAAATTAAAATTCCATACCTTACTAATGATTGCCTTAGTTTTCCTAATTTTTTTTTCTTGTTTCAGGATCCTTTCCAGGATACAACATTACATTTAGTGGTCATGCCTCCTTACATTCCTCTTGGCTATGACAGTTTCTCAGAATTTCCTTGTTTTTGATGACTTTTCCAGTTTTAAAGAGTACTGGTCAGGTATTTTATAGAATACCCTTCAACTGTAATTTGTTGGATGTTTTTCTCATGATTAGACTGGAGTTATGGGTGCTACAGAGGAAGTGCACAGAAGGAAAGGGCATGATACCACTGTTGGAAAGTTGACCTTGAGAAGAAAAGGGCATGATACCACTGTTGGAAAGCTGACCTTGACCACCTCATGGAGCTATGTATGTCAGGATTCTGCACTGTAAAGTTATCCTTTTATCCCATTTCCATCTTGAACACTTGGGAAGGAAGTCACTATGTGCCACCCCCACTTAAGGAATGGGGAGTTATGCTCCACCTTCTTCAGGGGGAGTAGCTACATAACTTATTTGGAATTCTCCTGCACTGGAGATTTGTCTCTTCTCTGCCATTTATTTATGGCTGAACAATATTTCTTTGTATGGATATACCACCCTTTGTTTACTTATTCAACAGTTCATGTACATTTGGATTGCTTCTACTTTTTTACTATTATGAATAATGCTGCTAGGAATATTTGTGAACAAATTTTTGCATGTTTTCAGTTCTCTTGGGTGTATAAGTAGGAGTGGAATTTCTGGGTCAAATGGTGACTCCATGTCTAAATTTTTTAGGAAATGCCAAACTGTCTTCTAAAGTGGCGGCACCATTTTATATTCCCACCAGCAATGTACGACTTTTCCAATTTCTCCACATCTTAAGCCACACTTGTTACTCTGTCTCTTTAATTGTAGCCATCCTCACAGGTGATTTTGATGACTAATGATGTTAAGTATCTCCTCACAGTTTTATTATCAATTTATATGTATTTTTGGTGAAATGTATATGCAAGTATGTTGCCTATTTTCAATTGGGTTATATATCTTTTCATGGTTGAATTGCAAATGCTCTTTATATAAACTGGATACTAGATACTATACTACCCTAATACAGGATTTCCAAATATTCTCTCCCATTTTGTGGGCTGTTTTTTTCACTTCCTTGATGGTGTCCTTTGACACACAAAAGACACCATCTTCATTTTGATGAAGTCCAGGTTACCTAAATTTTTGGTTGCTTGTGATTTTGGTGTCTTATCTAAGAAACCATTGCCTAACTGAAGGTCATTAAGATTTACATTTATGTTTTCTTTAAAGAGTTTTACAGTTTTAGCTCTTTAGACATAGGTCTTTTATCCACCTTGATTTAATTTTTATATGGTATGAGGTAAGAGCACAACTGCATTCTTTTGCATTTGGATTTCCAGTTGTCCCAGCACCATTTGTTGAAAAGAACCCATTGAGTGGTCCCAACACCTTTGCTGAAAATAAATTGATCCCAAAGGTATGGTTTGTTTCTAGATTTTCCATTCTGTTCCATTTATCTATATATCTATTCTTATGCCAGTACCACACTATCTTGATTACTATAGCTATATCAGGAAGCCATAACATCTTTTTTTTTCATTTTTATATTAGAGAAGTTGTGAACTTTCAAAACAATCATGCATAATGTGCAGAATTCCTGTACATCATTCCCTCCACCAATACCATACATTGTTGTGTAACATTTATTACAGATTATGAAAGCCCACGATCAGACTATTACCACTAACTATGGTTCAGAGTGTACACTTGGTATATTTTTCCATACACTCACTATTAATACCATGTATTAGTATTGTACATTTGTTATAGTTCATGAGAGAACATGCTCATATTTGTATCATTAACCACAGTCCATCTTCCACTACATGGTTCAGTGTGTTCTACAGTCCTATGCCTTGTACATTCTATCCAAAGTGTACTCTCAGTGGCTCTCACGTCCATCACAGAGCTGTGCAGTCATTGCCTCAGTAAACCTTTGAATGTTTTCTTTAGCCCAAAAGAAAAAATCCCATATCCCCCATTACTGACCTTCAGCGTTAATATAGTACCTTCTTTGACATTGATGCAAGATTATTACAATATTTCTGTTAACTGTAGTCTGTAAATTACATTAAATTCATTTTTCCCATTCATCGCTATATTCTTACCACCTTGTAAAATTGATGTACATTTGTATTATTAACTACGATCCTCATCCACGTCTGGGTTCACTATGTTAGTCTCTAGATAATTCTATAGCTTTCTTTCAATTGATATTTACATCTCTAGACTACTCCTTTCAGGCACAATCCCATTTATAAACCAGTCATGCTAGTTATACTCTCTATAATGTGTCATCATCAACTCTATCCATTTCCACACTTCTATAGTCAAGCTAATTGAAAATTCTACATACATTAAGCATCAGTATCCCTTCTCAGTCCCCACCCTATCTCCTAGTAATCTATTGTCTAGGTTTTAACTCCACGTGTTTCTTTTTCATATTTAGTTCACATTAGTGAGACCATATAATATTTATCCTTTTCTGTCTGGCTTACTTCACTTAGCATAATGTACTCACGTTTTTGTTGTGGTTTTTTTTATATAAATTTTTTTAAAAACCCATAGAACTGTGCAACACAATAAGCCCGAATTTAACTTTGGGCTAGTTAGTAATACAATTATAATCGTATTCTTTCATCAACTGTAAAAAAGGTACCACATTAATGCAAGGTTTAATGTAGGGAGAATATATGGGAACTCTATTTTCTGCATGATTTTTCTGTGAACTTTCAACTTGAATAAAAAATTATATCAAAAAAATCTTATTAACTTGCCAAATATGGATTCTTCAGAAGTAGTGATATTGTGACTGTCAGCTTAAGGAAGCATCTTATTCTGACTAACTCATCTTAATGTGTGTTGGGTGGGGGTAAGACGACCTCTCAGAGGCTCATATTTATAAAGCCAGAAATTAAATTTCTGGAGATACTTTGGATCAGAAATACTAACAGAAAACTCTCAATATCCCCTGAATTGACTTTCTTGGAGCAAAGAGTGTAGGGGTAGGGTTATGTTATCATGTGTGTCCCAATTTCATTTCTTCTTAGAGCAGCATAGTATTCCATCATATGTATATACCACACTTTGTTTATCCATTCATTGGTTGATGGGCACTTGGGTTGTTTCCATCTTTTGCAAATGTGAATAATGCTGCTATGAACAACCGTGTGCAAATGTCTGTTTGTGCCGCTGTTTTCAGTTCTTCTGGATATATTCCTAGTACAGGGATTGCTGGATCATATGACATTTCTATATTTAGCTTTCTGAGGAACCACCAAACTGTCTTCCACAGAGGCTGCAACATTTTACATTCTCACCAACAGTGAAGGAGTGCTCCTATTTCTCCACATCCTCTCCAGCACTTGTTATCTGTTTTTTTTGTTGTTGTTGTTTTTTAAATAATGGCCATTCTATGAGGTATGAGATGATATCTCATTGTCCTTTTTTATATTTGCATTTCCCTAATAGCTAATGATATTGAATATTTTTTCATGAGCTTTTACCCATTTGTATTTCCTCTTGGGAGAAATGTCTATTTAAGTATTTTGCCATTTTTAAACTGGATTACTTGCTCTTTTATTGTTGAGTTGTATGATCTCTTTATATAACATGGGTATCAAACCCTTATCAAATATATGCTTTCCAAATTTTTTCTCCCATGACTGGGTTGCCCTTTTACCTTCTTGAGAAAGTTCTTTGAAGCGCAAAAGTGTTTAAGTTTGAGTAGGTCCCATTTATACATTTTTTCTTTCGTTGCTCATGCTTTCAGTGTAAGGTTTAAGAAACCCCCAACTGCCACCATGTCTTGAAGATGTTTCCCTACTCTTTCTTCTAGGAGTTTTATGGTTCTCACTTTAATATTTAGGTCCTGATCCATTTTGAGTTAATTTTTGTATAAGGTGTGATATAGGAGTCTTCTTTCTTTCTTTTGCATATGATATCCAGTTCTCCCAGCACCATTTGTTTAATAGACTGCTCTGCCCCAGCTGGGTAGGTTTGACAGCCTTGTCAAAAATCACTTGACCAAAAATGTGAGGGTCTGTTTCTGAATCATCAATTCAGCTCCATTGTCCTATGTGTCCATCTTTATGCCAATACCATGCTATTTTTACCCTTGTAGCTATGTAACATGATATAAAGTCTGGAAGTGAGAGTCCTCCAACTTCCTTCTTCATTTTTAAGATGTTTCTGGGTATTCAGGGTCCCTTACCCTTCCACATAAATTTGATAATTGGGTTTTCCATTTTTCTTTTAAAAATGCTGTTGGAATTTTTATCAGGATTGTTTTCAATTTGTATATCAAATTGGGTAGAATTGAGATCATAACAATATTTAGTATTCCCATCCATGAACACAGTTTGTTCTTCCACTTATTTAGGGCTTCTTTGCTTTCTTTTACCAATGGATTATATTTTTGTGAATACAAGTGCTTTATGTCATTGATTAAGTTTATTCTTAAATATCTGATTTTTTTGTCACTATTGTTAATGGGATTTATTTCCTGACTTTTTCCTCAGATTGCTCATTACTAGTGTATAGAAACATTACTGATTTTTGCATATTAATCTTGTTTCCTGCCACTGCTGAATTCATTTATAGCTCTGTTAGCTTTGTTTTAGATTTTTCAGTATTTTCTAGATATAGGACCATATCATCTGTGAATAGAGAAAGTTTTATTTCTTCTTTCCCAATTTGGATGCCTTTTATTTCTTTTTCTTGCATGATTGCTCTTTTTCTTGCATGATTGTTCCCAATCTCAACAGGAAAACTTTCAATATTTCACCATTGAGTACAATGTTAGCCATGGGTTTTTCATATATGCCCTTTATCATGTTGAGAAAGTTTCCTTTGAGTCTTATCTTTTGGAGTGTTTTTATCAAGAAAGGATGCTGGATTTTGTCAAATGCCTTTTGTGCATCAATTGATATGATCTTGTGATCTTTTTTTGTTGATTTATTAATGTCGTGTGTTATACTTATTAATTTTCTTGAGTTGAACCTCACTTACATGCCTGGGATAAAACCCACTTGATTGTGATGAATAATTCTTTTAAAATGTTGTTGGATTCAATTAGCAAGTATTTCCTTGAGGATTTTTGCATCTGTATTCATTAGGGATGTGGGTCTGTAATTTTCTTTCTTTTTTTTGTAATTCTTTATCTAGCTTTGGTATTTGGGTGATATTGGCTTCATAGAACAAGTTTCATAGTATTCCTTCCTGATCAATTTTCTGGAAGAATTTGAATACGATTGGTATTAAATCTTTGAATGCTTGGTAGAATTCACCTGTGAAGCCATCTGGTCCTGGGCTTTTCATTTTGGGGGATTGTTTTATGACTGTTTCAATCTCTTTGCTTGTGATTGGTTTGTTGAGGTCTTCTATTTCTTCTAGGAGAGTGTAAGCTGTTAATATGCTCCAATGAAATTTTCCATTTCATCTACATTGTTTAGTTTGTAGGCATACAGTTGTTGATAGTACACTCTTATGAACTCTCTTATTTCTGTGGGGTCAGTAGCAATGCCCTCATTTTCAATTTCTTATTTTATTTATTTTCCTCTTCTCTTTTTTCTTTGTCAGTTTTGCTAAGGGTTTGTCAATTTTGTTGATCTTCTTGAAGAACCAAATTTTGGTTTTTTAAATTCTACTGTTTTTTATTTTCAATATCATTTATTTCTGCTCTGATCTTTGTTATTTCATTTCTTCTACTTTCTTTAGTCATGGTTTGCTGTTATTTTTATGGTTCCTCCAGCTGTTTAGCTATGTCATTGATTTTAGCTCTTTCTGTTTTTTTAATGTAAGCATTGAGGGCTTTATATTTCCCTTTCAGCACTGTTTTCACTGCATCCCATAGATTCTGATATGTTGTGTTCTCATTTTCATTCATCTAAGATATTTATTGATTTCTCTCAAAATTTCTTCTCTCACCTACTCATTATTTAATAGCATGTTGTTTAATCTCCATGTATTTGTGAATTTTCCATTTTTCTGCCTGTTTTTGATTTCCAGCTTTATTCCATTATCATTAGAGAAAGTACTTTTTATAATTTCAATCTTTTTAAATTTATTGGTGGCTTTGTGACCCAACATATGGTCTATCTTGTGGAAAGATCCATGTGCACTTGAGCAGAAGGTATATAACCCTTTTGGGGTGGAATGTTCTGCATGTGTCTATTAGGTTTAGTTTGTTTATCGTATTATTCAGGCTCTATGTTTCTTTATTGATCCTCTGCCAAGATCATCTATCAAATGATGAGAGTGGTGTACTGAAGTCCCCAACTATTATTGCAGAAACATCTCTTTCTCCCTTCAGTTTTGTCACTGTTTGCTTCATGTATTTTGGGGCATGCTGATTAGGCGCATATGCATTTATGATTGTTATTTCCTTCTAGTGAATTGTCCCTTTTATCAATATATAATGACCTTCCTTGTCCCTAATATCAGCTTTGCTTTTATTTTCTATTTCATCCAATATAAGTAGAGCTACTCGGTTTTTTTTTGTTGTTGTTGTTGTTTTCTTTTTTATCTTTTTTTTGGAGGGTTACTGCCTGCATGGAATATCTTTTTCCAGTCTTTCACTTTTAATCCATTTGTACCCTTGGGCCTAAAGCACGTCTCTTGTAGACGGCATATAGATAGCTCATATTTTCTTATCCATTCTGTCAGTCTGTATCTGTTGATTGGGGAGTTTAATCCATCAATATTCAATGTTATTACTGTAAAGACAGTTCTTAATTCACCCATTTGGGTTTTGTCCATCATATATCGTTTTCACCACTCTTTTTACACTTTTAGTTACTTTTACTGATATAATTTTCATTTCTAGACTCTCTTCCAAGTCTCTCTCTCCTTTCTTTTCTTTTCAGGCTATAGTATTCCCTTTAGTATTTCCTGGAAAGCCAGTCTTTTGGCCACAAACCCTCTCAGTTTCTGTTTATCTGTGAATATTCTAAACTCATTCTCATTTTTGAAAGTCAGTCTTACTGGAAATAAGATTCTTGACTGGCAGTTTTTCTCTTTCAGTATCTTAAACATACCATACCACTGCCTTCTTGCCTCCATGGTTTCTAATGAGAAATCAGCACTTAATCTCATTGGGCATACGTTGTACGTGATGAATCTCTTTTCTCTTGCTGTTCACAGGCTTCTCTCTTTATCTTTGGCATTTGACATTCTGATTAATTCATGTCTTGGATTAGGTCTATTTGGATTTATTTGTATGGGAATATGGTTGTGCTTCTTGGACATCTGTGTCATTCAAAAGGGTTGAGAAGTAGTCTACCATGATTTCCTCAAATATTCCTTCTGTCCCTTTCCCTTCTCTTCTCCTGGGACACCCATGACATGTATGTTTGTTTGCACGTCCCTTTATGTGATTTTGTTCCCTAAGAGACTTCAATTTTTTTCCATTCTTTCCTTTATCTGTTCTTTTGTAAGTCTGCTTTCAGAAGCCCTGTCTTCAAGCTCAAGATCCTTTCTTCTGCCTCTTCAAATCTGCTGTTATATGCCCCCAGTGTATTTTTAATTTCATTTATTGTGCCTTGCATTCCCATAAGATCTGCTATTTTTCTATATATGCCTTCAAATTCTTCTTTGTGCTCTCCCAGTATCTTCCTGATGTCCTTAATCTCTTTAGCCATCTCACTGAATCTATTAAGAGTTGTTTGAGCATCTGTGATTAGTTGTCTCAACTGCTTTATGTCTGTAGGAGGCTTAATTTGTTCCTTTGACTGGGCCATATCTTCCTGTTTCTTACTATGGATTGCAAATTTTTTAGTGTCTTGGCATTTGATTTAATCAGTGTGTTCATTCTTGGCCTCTTTCCTCTCTTTAGTCTAGGGCTTTCTGCTTGACTGGCTTTGGGCTACAGGCCCTCTCTGTTACTTGGTTCAACTTAATTTTGAACTTTATAGTGGCTCATGTTCAGCCAATCTGAAATTTTTCAGCTCTTTTTCATCTCTTTCTTGTCCTTTCTCCCTTGCTGGCTGCAGAATAGAAGCCGAAGATGCAATTGGTACTGTAAACCATGGAGGCTGAAGCTGCCCTTGTTGCCCCAGGAACTGATGAAGCTTCTCCCAACTTTCTCCTCTGCCAGGGGTAAGTACAGAGCTGCAGCCAGTGCAGTGATTCAAGCCATGCAGGCCAAGACCATGAGTAGTTACCTGGAGAGAATGATGAATCTCCACACTCCTTCCTCCCCTGCCTGGGGCAGGGATACGGCCGCAGGTTTGGGCAGCAAACTAAGCTTGCGAGTCAAACTTGCCCAGGTAGATTGACAAAGCCACAGGCCCCTTCTCCCCTGCCGCTGGCAGGAATGGGGCCTCCAGGGTGCCTAGCAATCTAGTCTGTGCAGGCAAAAGTGGCTGCAGTTGCCCTGAGAGGATGAGGGACCATTGTCCCTCCTCCTGCTCTTTCAAGGGTGGGAATAGAGCCACAGATGTGTCCAATAATCTAGTTCATGTGGGTGGAAAGTGGCTGCAGTTGCACGGGGATGCTGAGGGAGCACTGTCCCTCTTGTTTTGTCAGGAGTGAGGATGGATCCACAGGACTGCTAAATATTCTAGTCCACATGGCCCGAAAGTGCCTGCAGCTGCCCAGAGAGGTTGAGGAAACACTGCCCCCCTTCTATTCTATTGTGGACGGTGATATATCCACAGGTTTGTCCACCAATCTAATCTGATGGGACAAAAGCACCTGCAGTTGCCCGAAGAGGCTAATGCAAGTTCCCCCAACTTCCTCTCTGCCAGAGGTGGGGCTGGACCCTAAGCTAGGGCTGAAATCTGACCTGAGTGGAAAGAAGCTGGTCCCTACTGTCACTGTGATTTTTAATCATCCCTGCTTCCCTCCATGCCAGAGGCAGAGTTAAAATGGAGGTTACTGGCCTCCTTCTGACTTGGATAGTTTAAACTTTTGCTGTTCCTAGGATTGGACTTTAGCCAGTTGACTATACTAATCAGTAGCTGAAACCAGTGCCTGACTGTCTCTTCCTCCCCCATTTTTGGGAAATGGAGCTTCCGACTCCAGCCAGGAAATAGCTCCCGAGGTGGCTTGGCCACCAGTGGGGATTGGACACCGGCCTCCACAGCATGAAATGCTCTACTCTACTTCTCTGCAGATGGGCAGTCTCCTTCCATTCTTTCAAGGATGTAGCATGATGCCCTTCTGGTCTCCTGCACCTCCCAAACAGGTGCTTTAGAGAGCTCTGGGTGATTGCTAACTGCCCCATAGGATGAGCTGATTCTAGGAGCTCCTTACTCTGCCGCCATCTTGCCACTGAATCCATAACATCTTTTAAAAAAATGTTTTAGCTCTTCTAGGTTCTTTGCCTTTCCATAAAAGTTTTTAAATGTCTATTGTACAAAACAACTTACTGGGATTTTGACAGAAATTGCATCACACTGACACCTTTACAAGGCTGAATCTTCCAAACTATAAAACAGTAAGTCTCTCCAGTTATTTAGGTCTCCGTTGATTTTTTCATCAATACTTTGTTATATTTATCATATAGATCCACAAAATTTTATTAGTTTATATGTAAGTATTCCATTTCATTTTTTAACCACTGTAAATGATATTTTTAAAATTTCATTTTCCTTATATACCATGGTAGTATAAAGAAATGCAACTGGTTTTTAGCGTTATTTCTTTTCTAATAGCAATGATTTTTTTTTTATTTGTCTTGTTTTATTGCTCTGTTGTAACTTCCAGTGCTATTTTGGATAAGGGCGGTGAAACTGGACTTCCTTGCCTTATTCCTGATCTTATGGGGAAAGCATCCAGTTTTTCTCCATTAAGTATTATATTAGTATTAGGATTTTTGTAGATGTTCTTTATCAAGTTGAGGAAATATTTTATACATTGCTCAATTTAATTTTCTAATATTTTGTGGCTTTTTGTGTCTAAGCTCATCAGGGATATTGGTCTCTGGTTTTCTTTTGTGATGTCTTTGTCTGGTTTTAATATCAGGTTAATTCTAGAATCATAAAATGATTTGGTAAGTGTTCCCACTACATTTATCCTGAAAGAGACTGTAAAATTGGTGTTAATTCATCTTTATATGTTTGATAAAATTCCCAAGTGCAAATATCTAAGTCTAGACATTTTTTTTCCCAGAGTATTTTAATAACAGATCAATTTCTTTAATGCTTGTAGAACTATTATAAGTTATTTATTTCATTTTGAGTCTTTGCAGTTTTTGTTTTTTTGAAATTTTAATCTTTGAATTTATGAATGTGAATTTGATAATACTTTTACCTTTTCATTCTATTGATATCACACATTTAATTTCTAATATAGGATATTTGTATGCATTTTCTTTTTACATTTTCAGTCTTGATTGTGGTTTATTAATTGTATTGACATTTTAAAGAATCAGCTTTTTCTTTCATTGATTTTCTTTATTGCTTTTCCTGTTTTCAGTTTTACTGATTATATCCATATCTCTTTTTTTTTCCAATCTCCTTCCTTCTGCTTACTTTGATTAACTTTTTCCTTATTTTTCTACTATTGTAAGGTGGGAACTTAAATAATTGATCTGGGAGATTTCTTCTTTTCTAAAGCAAGCATTTAAGAATCAAAATTTCCTTCTCAACATCCTATATATTTTGTATTTTGTATTTTTATTTTCATTCTGATTTTTAAAAATTTCCTTTAAGGCTGTCTCTTTAACCCATGGATTATACAAGCAGTGTAATTTTAAACTTCCAAGTGTTTGAAAATGTCCTATTTTATTGCTGTTATTGCTTTCTTGTTTGTCTCCATTATCCAGAAAACATATTCTGTATGATTTAAATTATTTTAAATTTGTTGAGGTTTGTTTGACACTGGATATGGTCTCTCTTGATGAATATGGGTTCTTGAAAATACTGTGCATTCTGCTGTTGTTGGTTGGAATGCTCTATACATGGGGATGAAATCTTACTGGTTAATGGTGTAATGGTGGTGTTCAGTGCTCCTGTAGCTTTGCTGATTCTCAGCCCGCTAGTTATGTCAGTTGCTGAGAATGGGGTGTTAAAGTCCAAAAAACAGTTGTATATTCGTCTACTTCTCCTTCCAGCCATTTTTACTGCATATATTTTTGTTGTTTGGTATGTGTATATTTAAGATAATTGTCTTCCTGTTGAATTGATACTTTTGTCATTACATAATGCCTCTCTTTATTCCTGATAATTTATTTTTGCTTCAAAGTCTATTTTATCGATTATTAATGTATGCACTCCTGTTTTTTATAATTATTGTTTGCACGAAATAGCTTTTTCCATCTTTTTACTTCCAATCATCTATGTAATTATGTTTGTAGTGAGTTTCTTGTAAACAATATATCATGTGTTCTGTTTTTCATCCATCTGCCAATCTCTTTCAATTGGTGTATTTAGATCTTTTACATCTAAAGCAATTACTAATATCTTAGGGCTTAAGTCTGCCATTTTATTTTTTTTATTTGTTCCTGCTTTTTCTTGTTCTATTCTTCACTTGCCTTCTTGATGGTTACTACAATGTTTTCTAGGATTCTATTTTGACATATTTATGATGTTTTTTCCTATATCTTTACATACACTTTTTCTTAAAGATTGCTTTAGTTGTGGCAATACTTGTAAGTAATTTATCACCATGTACTAGTATCAACATTTTATCACTTCAAGTGAAATATTGAAATCTTACTTCCACGGAGGTCCCTTTACCTTCCCCAGTTATTAAATATAATTTCCTTTAAGTATTTCTTCTACTTACACTGAGCACCATATCAGATGATATTATAATTTTTAATTTAATAATAAATTATAGTTTTAAAGATTCATGAGAAGAAAGATACCCTATTTTATGTATCCCGATTTTTACCAGCTTAATTTGTTTTTTCTTTCCTAAATTTTAATCTTTTTCATTACTATTTCCTTTCAGTTTGGAAAGCTTCCTTTAGCCATTGTTTGAGGGTAGATTTGTTGGTGACACATTGTCTTAGTTTTCTTTCATCTGAGAATGCCTTTTCTTCCCTTTGATTCCTAAAGATAGTTCCGCTTGATAAAAAATTTGTAGTTGCCAGGTTTTATGGTAAGCACTTAGCAAACGCTGTGCTGCTTTTTCTTGCCTTCCAGGTTTTTGATAAGCAATCTGCTGTGGTGAATATTGGTGCTTTTGTGTAACTAATATATATTTCTCTCTGACTGCCTTTAAGATTTTTCCTTGTCTTTACTTTCCAGAAGTTTAATTATGATGTGTTTTGGCATGGTTTTCCTTGCCTTCACCTAATTTGGGGTTCACTTAATTCTTGATTCTGCAGGTTGGAATGTACAAGACAAGAAGAAAGCCCCAAGGCCACGCACTGTTTTCCTTCGAGTTCTACAGTCTCTAGTCAGTCCACCGTCTTCTTTCCAGTTTTCAGACTCCTTCATGCTTTTCTGTTGAAGCCATTTGATTCAGTTGTAACTCTAGGGAGGAGATGATTTTGTGCCATCTCATCTGGATTAGAAGTCTGAAGTGGGACTTGTGAAATGTATTGTTTTAAAGTGTAAGCAACAGCATAAAAATAAATCAGAAGAAGCTACATTTTATATGGAAAATATTAACTTCTAAATCAGTTACCATTTTTTGTTTTAGAATAGTCAGCTATGTCACACATTTCTTATAAAACTGCATTTTAATGTCATGGTACAAGGTATGTCAACATTGCCAGTGCCAGAATGGGTGTGACCCGTGTCTCAGAACTGCATATTGCAAAGTAAGCAGGTGACATGGGTATGCTAATTTGTTTTATGGTTGGTAGATTAATTAAATGATGGTGTTGCAGCTTTGGGATTTTATTCTAGGTTTTCATTTAATTGCCAATGAATGTTTAGTGTGTAAATATAATTTTCTATGTCTCAAACTAAGCAACATAAAATTACTACTTCAAGGTCCACCAAACATTTATTTCAGTTTACAGATAGTGTGTGTGCATGTGTGTGTGTGTGTAATTCCTATTTTGAAAAATACAAACAACATAGAGTTGCATCACTGGCATTCCTAATGTTTTGTCATTGATTTTGTACTTGACTGAGAAATAGATGATAACATCTATGTACATGGAATTTAAGGATGTGTACTGTAACTATAACAAATTAAACACATTAATCTTTCCAAATCATTCTACTTATGGAGGTGAAATCATAAATAAAATAAAGTTCATTCTCATATAATAATCAATCAGCAGTCAAAAAGGAACATGTGTTTCATAATTCTGATATTTAACTAATAGCGACCTGATAAAAATATGAAGTATTTTTTCAAATAATTTTGGAGATGAGAATTCAAAGCAACAAGACATACATTTTTCTTTTCATTGCTTCTGACTTCTTAGTAACTACAGTAGACAAAGAAGAAGTGCCTCAAAGACGTCCCTGTTCTAACTCTAGAACCTGTGAATATGTCACCTTATGTCTTAGTTTGCCAGGCTGCTATGACAAATAGCACACAATGGGTTGGCTTAAGCAACAGGAATTTTGGCTCAGCTAGAGAGGCCAGGAGTCCCAAGTCAAGATGTCAGCAAGGCCACGCTTTCTCCCGGGATTGGTGGCGTTCTGGTGATGGCCATTCTCCACCACGTTGCCATATCCTTGGTTTTCTCCGTATAGTTTTCTCTAGCTTCTGCCATCGGCTCCCCTTTATAAAAGCCCCAGTAATACAGATTTCAACCTGCCCTCACTCAGTTCTGTAACACCTAAATAGGACTTGGAAATTCCTATTCATAAACGAGCCCACACCTTACCTGACAATACTCTTGAAAGGGTATTACTACAGATGGGTCAACACCCTCAGGAATGCAGATTATTGGGGTGCATAATTCAACCCACCACATCTCACGTGCTGAAATGGACCTTGCTGACGTGGTTGAGGCTGTGGACCTTGAGATGCAGAGATTTTCCCAGACTATCTCAGTAGGCCTCATGTCATCACAAGGGTCCTTAAAAAGCAGAGAACCTTTTCTGGCCGTGGTCAGAGAGAAATGTGGGGAGGAAAGGAGGACGAGAGAGCGGCCACACTCCTGGCTCTGAGGATGGAGGGAATGCAAGGCGAGAACAGGCAAGGAAAGGGATTCTCCACTAGGGCCTGCAGAAGGGGTCACAGCCCAGCCAGCACCTTGCTTGGAGGCCACCGAGGCCCATGTAGGACTTATAAATACAGAACCATGAGACAATGAATGTGTGTTGTTTTAAGCCACTAGTTTGTGGCAGTTAGTCACAGCAGCAATAGAAAATTAATAGAGTAATCAATGTTGTTACCAATCAAACATTCATTATGATTCAAGCTCTGAAGGTGCACCAGGTATGTGATTATAGTTAAGTTACGGACACCCAATTCTTTTGTTCAAGAGTGCTCTATCAAAATCACCTTTAATTTATCCATATAAATATTTTACTAATAAAATAATTAATATTAGGTAATAAATTTTAATGAATTTACATAAAGAACTTTCTTACTATATTTGAGGAGTTTTTAAATATGATCAATAGAACTCAATGACTTCAGAAAGTGCTATGGGGAAATTTTTTAATTGATTAAAATTTTATTTTAAAAAATCTCAATTATTAAAAAAATAGTAAAAATCAATACCATTACCCAAATATGTTATATATCAAATGTTCACACCGCTTTTCTGTGCATATATTTGAAAATATAATTTATTTGGCCTTGTTTGAGAAGTGTTGCTTGTGTCATTCAGAAAGCCAGACCCAGCCTCCCCCCTCAGAAGCATTTATGGTAAGGAGTCCATTAGCAAAGTGCATTGCATGAAGAGCATTTTCAGATATGATTCATTTACTGGGACCATGCTATTTTCCCAACAAGATGTCTAAGAAGCAAAAAGATGTTACAATCATTCTGATGATGACTTTAGATCTTAGCAAACATTTTGTGCAGCTTTCCTGATATTTATTTGTATGATAGAAAATATAAATAGCTGTTACATTTTATTATAGTTACATTTTAAATTGAAAAAAAAATGAAAGCATCTGGCTGTATTTAAGTGAAAGTAGGATTATTTACAAACAAGAACACACTTCATTTTCAATTACTTGTTTCTATTTACAATGAAGGTTTTCCTATTATGCCTCCAAAATATAGAAATAAATTGGATACTAAACTGATATACACCAGACTCTTCTCCACACTACAAATTATCACTGCACATTTTTATTAAAACAGTATTATTAATCTCACTTATAAAAAGTGAATCCTATACACATGGATTAATATTATACATGCGAGTTGGTGCAATAAATTTATACTTTGAGCACAGTTTTATTTTGCCTTTGTTTTATTTTGGGATTCCAAGTTAGTTTTAGTTGATAAAATGGCTCTATGAAACATTATCACTTATTATTTCAACAGATCCCCAATTTCCCAACCTTCAGTTTTACTCCTATAAAACCTATTTTCCATATTGCCGCCAAAGTAAAATTTCACTCTGCTATTCTGCAGTTCTCCACCTTAATGGCCTCTACTTGCCTGCATGTTAAAAATGTAACCTTCCGGCACCGAATGTAAGACCCTCTACCACCTGGCCCTTACACCCGCTTCTGACTACCTCCCACTGCCACACCATCGTTTTTCCAGATCACCCCTCATTGCTGGCTTCCCCCTGGGTGCTTTCTCATGCTCTTGGTTTTGTCTGGTATGTATTTTTCCAGATTTTTGCCTAGATGACTTGGATCTTTGCTGGCTCGTGTCAGTAAACCTCCTGGAAACCTACTTGGAAAGGCACTCTCTCCTGTGCATATTTGTTTCTTAATCAATCATTTTTACTATTACGTGGTATGTATTATCTGACAGGCTATCCTGCAGGGGTTCTTAAACTTTTTGTTCCACGGACCCTTTGCCAGTCAGGTGAGAACAACAGACCCCTTACTAAGTCCACACTACACTGTGTATTATTTAATAAACATATCACACCCGCACCAACACGTCCCCACGAGAATAATGCCTTTTTAATTTAAAATTCAAGCTCACGGACCCCCTGTTGACCCCCTGGACTAAATGGTCCTGTGCATTACCGTATGCCAGCACCTGACACACAGTGAGGCTAGAATCAATATTTCCACTCTGAGCTGAAATGTGCCTAGGAAATGAGTGGCTTGGCAAGCATGAACTCTGAGAGAAATGGACACAAACATGGTTGGCTCTCACAAGCCATACTTCCTACTACGCCAGCCTTCTTCCTAGTACTTTAAGCTAATTTTCAGCTAATTCCAGAAAGATGTTAAATGACAGTTACCATTTCAGGGTGGTTTTTCACATAATGGTATGCATGTGTAAGTACTCTTTAAGAATCTAAATTATTTCTATATAAATCTTTCAAAACCAAACCATACCAGCACTTCTCTTTCTGGCAATAGTACAAGTGACATGTGTAGAAAAATCCCTGCCAAGAGGTAAACAGCTAAAAATTTAAAAATGCATTATATATAATATATTATATATATACTTTGTAAACTATAAAAGCACATTTTAAAGCATAACTTCTAATTGAAGTAAGGAACAATTAGAAGAAGAAATAAGGGTTCCAGTGCGCACTGGAGCAGGTGGGGGCCTTGAGGGTGCCCGGACTTGGGGTGCAGTGGGCCACACCAGAGAGGAGCAGGAGCAGGAGCAGGGCCATGCCTTGGCAGGACAGTCAGGGACCCTCCTTTAAAGCCTGGACCCTGCAAGGGTGAATACCTCGGTCAGTGGACTCAGGGGGAAAATCTCCCTAAAAAGATTTCCTGTCCAGCTTTCACTTTGGAAAGAATGGAAAAGTCAAAAGTGTCCTTGCAAAGAATTTACAACTTTAAGACTAGACTTGCAAAGACTTGTGGGTGGAGCCCCATTCTCTGGGCAGCTCCAGGTACCCCGGCTTTAGCTTTGATTTAAGTGATACAGGCACAGGCAGGGCACAGGAGACCTTTAAGAGAATCTACTCGAAGAATGGTTTCCGCACGGCCTCATGTTCTGTCTTCCTTTGGCCAAACCAGAAAGCAATTTGTTTTGTTTTGTTTTTCATTCTAA
>JAQZBX010000654.1:79412-101433 GCA_029593785.1 Cabassous unicinctus | reverse complement strand
AAAACCAGAAAAAAAAAAAAATATATATCAAAAGAATTATGCAACATGAGCAAGTGGATTTCATCACGGGTTTGCAAGGATGGTTCAACATAAGGAAAACAGTCAATGTAATATACCACATAAACAGATTGAAAGAAAAAAAATCACTATGATCTCTGTAGATGCAGGAACGATCTCTATAGATGCAGAAAAAGCATTTGCAAAATATAGCAATCTTTCCTGATAAAAACACTGCAAAAGATAAGAATAGAAGGAAACTTTCCGAACATGATAGAGGGTATATATGAAAAACCCCCAGCCAACATCATCTTCAATGGTGAAATCCGAAAAGCTTTCCCTTTATGATTGGGAAGAAGGATGTTCTCTATCACCACTCCTATTTAACATTTTCTTAGAAGTAGTTGCACAAGCACTGAGGCAAGAAAAAGGTATACAAGACATCCAAATTGGAAAGGAAGAAGTAAAACAATCAGTATTTGCAGATGACACGATCCTATTCATAGAAAGCACTGAAAAATATACAACAAAGCTTCTAGAACTTATAAAGGAGTTCAGGAAAGTTGCAGGCTATAAGATCAATGCTCAAAAATCAGTAAGATTTCTGTACACCAATGACGAACAATCTGAGGAGGAAATCAAGAAAAAAAATACTATTTACAATAGTAATTGAAGTATCAAATAACTAGGAATAAATTTAACTAAAGATGTAAATGATTTGTATACAGAAAACTACACAACTCTGTTAAGGAAAACAAAGAAGACTTAAATAAGTGGAAGAGTATTCCCTGATCATGGATAGGAAGATTAACTTCATCAAGATGTCTGTCCTCACCAAACTAATCTACAGATTTAATGCAATCCCAATAAAAATCAACACTGTATTTTGTAACGAATTGGAAAAACTAACTACAAAATTTATTTGGAATGGTAAGAGGCCCAAAATTGCCATAGACATATTGAAAAAGAGAAACGAAGTCAGAAGTATGATACTACCTGACTTTAAAACATACTACAAAGCTACAGTGTCCAAAACTACATGCTATTGGCACAAGGATAGATATAATGACCAATGGAACTGAATTGAGAGTAGCAATATAGATCCTTGCATATAGATTCATCTGGTATTTGACAAGGCCACCAATCCCAATCATTTGGGAGAGAATGGCCTCTTCAACAAATGGTGCTTTGAGAACTGGATATCCATATCCAAAAGAATGAGAGAGATACAACATCTCACACCCTATACAAAAATCAACTCAAGATAGATCAAAGATCTAAATATATATACCAAGACCATAAAGACCTTGGAAGATAATGTAGGGAAGCATTTACAGGACTTTGTAATAAGAATTAGTTTCATAAACATCACACCCAAAGCACGAGCAGCAAAAGAAAAAATAGATAAATGGGATCTCCTCAAAATTAAAAACTTCTGCACCTCAAAAGACGTTATCAAGAAAATAAAAAGGCAGTGTACCCAATGGGAGGAAATATTTGGCAACCATATATCTGATAGGAGCCTAATATCCTGCAAATATAAAGAAATCCTATACATCAAAAATAAAGACAAACAACCCATTTAAAAAATGAGCTAGCCACCTAAAAAGACACTTCACTGAGGAAGAAATACAAATGACTAAAAAGGACATGAAAAGATTCTTGACATCGCTAGTTACTATAGAAATGCAAATCAAAATGGCAATGAGATACCATCTTACATCCATTAGAATGGTGGCTATTAAAAAAACAGCAGAGTATAAGTGTTCATGAGGATGTTGAGGGATAGGAACCCTTATCCACTCCTGGTAGGATTGTAGAATGGTCTAGAAACTATGGACGACAGTTTGGCAATTCCTCAAAAAAATAACAATTGAACTTCCATATGATCCAGTGATTCCACTGCTGGGTGTATACCCTGAAGAATTGAAAGCAAAGACATGAACAGATATATGCATACCAACGTGCATAGCAGCCTTGTAAATTATTGCCAAAAGTTGGAATCAACCCAGGTGCCCATCAACAGATAAATGGATAAACAAAATGTGGTACATACATACAATGGAATATTACTCAGCTGTAAGAAGGAATAAAGTGCTAACCCATGGGATAACATGGATGAAACTTGTTGAGTGTAGCAAGCCAGGCTCTGAAAGATGAGCAGTACATGACCTCACTGATATGATTTAAGGAAATTAAGCAGTCTCAGAGAGCTATTGTCTCTAAGATAGGTTTGCAAGAAATAGGAAGAGAAGAGAAGGTTGTGAGCCATCAACCATACGGATGTAATCTATGGCAAATTAATAGAGTGTAGCTGTGTATTGAAGGGATAGGACAGGAAGATAGTGATATTATTGGGTTCAGTGGTGCAGGACTGAAGGATGAGTAGATTGGGAAGGGTGGGCCAAAAGTTCTAGGATCGTAGGGGAGGGTTATAGAGGGACCAGGGGAGCACTGGGGATTTGTGGGTTAGAGGTTGAAATTACAGAGGTGGGAATGCCCTTATGGCAAAATAAGGAAGCATCACTGGTTTAGGGTGTTGGTTGGGAGGGCATTCAGGACAGGGCACACTTAGAGCAGGCTTCCAGGGAGTAGGTATGTATTCATTCTGTCATAATATCTTATATCAGTGGGTGGATAAGCACAAAATGAGCAGGAAGGTGTTGTACTCCCATCTTTGGGAAGACCGTTCTGTTCAGAAATAGACATGCTGGAGTCTCTCAATAGCAAGGGCATTTCCTAATAGGGGAGGACAAACCAGACTGTCAAGACCTCTTGTTGCATGTTACTATGAATCTCCTCATACAATGAGTCAAACCAGCAGGTCGCCGTGAGCCCCAGGGAATTAGGTGGGAGGAATAGGATAGTTCAAACAGGGGGTATTTAGTGGCTGGTAGAATTCTTCTTCATTGCCATACAGTGGTGGACACAGGACATGGTAAATATCATCAAAATTTTAAAAGTGTACGGTCTAAAATGTAAACTATATTGCAAATCATTGACAATGTTTAGGAGCTATGTTTCACTATTAGTATATCAGTTGTAACAATGCTACCATCCACATATAAAAAGGTATTAATATGGGGGGGAGGAAAGGGGGAGGATGTTGGATATATGAGAGTCTCCTGTATTCTGTGTGTGACTTTTCTGTGACCTAAAACTTCTTTGAAAACGAAATGAAAAATAGTGAGACACTTGGGAATGAGAGGGGGAAGGTGTCACACTACAGACTGGACACCAGACATTGCAGTGATGACAGGAAAAGGTGAAAAATTTGTTTTTGTATATTTTCCATTTTTTAACATTCCAATCTTTTAATTTAATTTAATTTTTAGTTTTTTAAAAAATTTTGATGTATTTGATCACTTACATTTTAACTTATCATTCTTATTTCATTTTCCTATTAATTGTATTCAGGTATTGTAATGGCTACATCTTTGAAGACACTTTGGATCACAGAAGGGTTACAATGGGGGCAGGGGATGATCATTGGTGTGGGGTGTCAGGACTGGAGGATGCATGGGAGGAAGTTCACCAGAGCATAACTATAAGGTATATAAAAAAGTTCAAATGTTCACAGGGCATTGTCACAGTGGGTGGGGAATTAATCAATGAATGAGAGAATACTGAATTCCCATCTTGGAGAGCTTGGCCACATTCTCTAAGGGAGCAGCAACAGTCCCTCAAGTGCAGGGGCGGTGACTGGTGAAGGAGCATAATTCACTGATGGTCCCTTGATATTGATGACTAGCCTTATGAGTCTTTGCTCTTTAAATTGAAACTTAGCCTATTGTTATGGGGTGCCTAAGGGTTGCCTCCTGAAAGCCTCCTTGTTGCTCAAATGTGGCCTCTCTGTAAGCCAAACTCAGCATATGAATACATTACCTTCCTCCCAGAGTGGGACATGACTTCCGGGGATGAGCTTCCCTGGCACTGAGGGATTGCTACCAAGTGCCAACTGGCAATGCAACTGGATAAAGACCTTGAATAAAATGTTAAAGGTAAAGACAAATGAGTTTATATGGCTAAGAGACTTCAAAATGATTTGGGAGGTCATCCCAGAGGTGACGCTTATGCAAATCTCAGTAGCATCTCATAGAATTCTAAAGTGGACATCACCCCAAAGAGTGGGGCTCCTGAGGTCTCTAGAGATACCCAGGTCCTACATCAGAATGGAGAGCTCCAGAGTTTGGTGCCTTGCCAGTGGGCCCTACTTTGGAGTTTGTGCTCTTGAGAGTGACAGAATTGGACTCAACTATGCCTTCCCTGCACATGGCTCATCTGTCCCTTCTATTCAAACCTATACTTGGTGCTGGATTTTGTAGGTGTACATGTAGAGACTTGAGACTTTGGGCTGTCAATGTGCAGCTGGGCCCAGAACCTCAGTGGAGCAGCAACTCCTACTCAACAGCTCATTGGACTCACCCAGGACAACTGGCGGGGAGATGATGATGGATAACGGCCATCTCAAGGAAGTGAGAGAGTCTGCAGCTTCAGACAGGATAATCCCATCCATCTTCCCAATTGGATATAAGCCCCCTCTCAATTGGAGGTGGAGTGGACATTACCACCCCAGACTCCTCAGGATTGGGGGAAGAGCTATGGACTTGAGTGGACTCATTTGTATTGTACTATAGACATATTGTGATCCAATCAATGAAAAAAGTTACAACACTGATGTGAAGCCAGTGGCCACTGGAAGCTCTGGGGGCAGGGAGAAGGAAACACAGCTGTAAAACGGGGGCTTTTTTGGTACTTGGGAAATGTCCTGAGTGACATTGCAATGACAGATATAGGCCATTTTATATCATCATATAACATGCAGAACTGAGTGGGAAAGAGTGTGGTGTACAATATGAGCTATGGTCCATGCTCAAAGGCAAAGCCCCTGGATGTGCTTATCAATGCAATTAATGTGCCACACTAATGAAGTATGCTTATGTGGGAGGTTGTGGGAGGTGTGGGAGGTGGGGCTAATAGAAATCCCTATATTTTTTGTGTAACATTTTTATAATCTAAGTATCTTTTAAAAAATAAAAAAAATAAAATAAATTAAATAATTAGGATAGTAAAAAAATGAAAAATACACAAAAATATTTTTTGACCTTTTACCTTTCATCACTGCAATATCTGGTGTCCAGTCTGTACCATGGTACTTTCCCCCTCTAATTCCCAAGTGTCTCACTATTTTGCATTTTGTTTTCAAAGAAGTTTTAGGTCACAGCAAAGTCACACACAGAATACAGGAGACTCTCATATACCCAACATTCTCCCCCTTTCCTCCCCACCCCCATTTTAACATCTTTTTATATATGGATGGTAACACTGTTATACCTGATATACAAATAGTGAAACATAGCTACTAAACATTGTCAATGGTTTACACTATGCTTTATATTTTAGATGGTACACTTTTATAAATTTTGATGATATTTACCATGTCCTGAGTCCATCACTGTATGGTAATGAAGAACATTTCCACTGACCACTAAATACCCCTTTAATCTATACTATTCCTCCCACCCCATCCCTGCAGGGCCCATATAACCCCCTGGCTTGACTCGTCGGATGACAAGATTTAAAGTTTCATGCAAGAAGAGGTCTTGACACACTGGATTGTCCTCCCCTTTTAGGAACCACCCTTGCTCTTTAGAGACTCGTGCCTGCCCATTTCTGAACAAATTGGTCCTCCCAAACATGGGAGCCCAACTCCTTCCTGATAATTATGTGGGTCACCACCCACTGAAACAACACATTATTACAGAATGAACAGACACACACTCCCCATTAGCCTGCTCCAGGTGTGCCCTGTCCTGAATGCCCCCCCTCAACCAACACCCTAATCTAGTGACCCTTCCTTTTCATTTTGCCAAAAAAAAGCATTCCCACCTCTGTACTTCAACCTCACACCCACGAATACCCAGTATTCACCTGGTCTTTGTCCAAACCCTACTCCCAGTAATCTGTAACTTCTAATCCCCCCTTTTCAATCTACTCAACTTTCTACCCTGTACCACCCAACCCAATAATATCACTACCCTCCTGTCCTATCCCTTCAATATGCAATGACACTCTATCACTTTACCATGGTTTATATCCATATGGGAGATGGCTTAGAACCTTCTCTTTTCTTTCTATATTTGTAAACCTATCTTACAGATAATACCTCTCTGAACATGCTCAATTTCCATAACTCATTGCCGTGAATTCATAAACTGTTCATCCTTGAATGCCTGGCTTGCTTCACTCTACATATGGTCTTCAAGATTCGTCCATGTTTTCCCATGTATTAGCACTTTATTCCTTCTTACAGCTGACTAATATTCCACAGTATGTATGTACCACATTTTATTTATCCATTCATCTGTTGATGGGCAGCTGGGTTGATTCCAACTATTGGCTATAGCGAAAAATGCTTCTATGAACATTGCTGTGCATATATCTGTTCGTGTCTTTGCTTTCATGTATTTAAGGTATATTCCCACCAGTGGAATTGCTGGACCATATGGAAGTTCTATAGTTAGGTTTTTGAGGACAGCCAAACTGTCCTCAATAGTGGCTTGACCATTCTACAATCCAACCAGCAGTGGATGAGTGTTCCCATTTCTCCACATCCTCTCCAATGTTTATAGAATGCTGTTTTTTTGATAGCCACCATTCTAATGGGTTTAAGATGGTATCTCATTGCAGATTCGATTTGCATTTCCCTAATAGTTGGTGATGTCGAACATTTTTTCACGTGCTTTTTAGCCATTTGTACTTTCCTTGGAAAAGTGTTGGTTCAGGTCACTTGCTCATTTTTTTTAAAAGGGTTGTTTGTCATTTTATTTTCTAGGTGTAGGATTTCTTTATATATGCAGGATATTAGGCTCCTATCAGATATATGTTTGCCAAATATTTCCTCCCATTGGGTAGGCTGCCTTTTTACTTCCTTGATAATGTCCTTTGAGTTGCAGAAGTTTTTAATTTTGAGGAAATCCCATTTATCTATTTTCCATTTTGCTGCTCATGCTTTGTATGTGAAGTTCATGAAATTATTTCCTATTACAAGGTTCCTGTATGTGCTTCCCTACATTATATTCCAAGGTCTTTATGGTCTTGTGTCTTATATTTAGATCTTTGATCCATAGTGAGTTGATTTTTGTGTAAGGTGTGAAATTTGTTCCTCTCATTCTTTTGGTTATGGATATCCAGTTATCCAAGCACTATTTGTTGCAGAGTTCATTCTCTCCCAACAGAGTGGGTATGGTGGAACTGTTGAATATCAGATGACTGTATATGCAAGGATCTATATCAGAACTCTCAATTCTGTTCCATTGGTCAGTATGTCTATCCTTGTGCCAATAGCATGTAGTTTTGAACACTGTAGATTTGTTATGTTTTAAAGTCAGGTAGTGTGATACCTCCAAATTCATTTTTCTTTTTCAGTATGTCTTTGCGATTCAGGGACTTTTACCCTTCCAAATAAATTTTGTAGTTAGTTTTTCCAATTCATTAAAAAATACAGTGTTGATTTTTATTGGGATTGCATTAAATCTGTAGATTTATTTGGGTAGGGTAAACATCTTGATGATGTTTATTCTTCCTATCCATGTACAGGGAATATTCTTCCATTTGCTTAAGTCTTCTTTGACTTCCAGTAACAGAGTGGTGTAATTTTCTGTATATAAGTCCTTGACATCTTTAGTTAAATTTATTCCTAAGTATTTGATTTTTTCAGTTACTATTGTAAATTGTATTTTTTCATAATTTCCTCCTCAGATTGCTCATTATTGGTGTACAGAAATACTACTGATTTTTGAGAATTGATCTCATATCCTGTGACTTTACTGAACACCTTTATAAGTTCCAGAAGCTTTGTTTTAGATTTCCCAGTGCTTTCTATTGATAGTATCATGTCATCTGCAAATAGTGAACTTTCTACATCTTTCTTTCCAATTTGGATGCCTTTTATATCTTTTCTTGCCTCAGTGCTTGAGCAAGTACTTCTAAGACAATGTTAAATAGGAGTGGTGATAATGGGGGTCCTTGTCCTGTTCCTGATCTTAGAGGGAAAGCTGTTAGGATTTAACCATTGAAGATGATGTTAGCTGTGGGTTTTTCATATATACCCTTTATTATGTTCAGAAAGTTTCCTTCTATTCCTATCTTTTGCAGTGTATTTACCAGGAAAAAGTGCTGTACTTTGTCAAATGCTTTTTCTGCATCTATAGAAATGATCATGTGATTTTTTTCTTTCAATCTGTTTATGTGGTGTATTACATTGATTGATTTTCTTATGTTGATCCATCCTTGCATACCCGGTTAAAACTCACTTGATCATGGTGTATAGTTCAATTGATATGTTGTTGAATGTGATTCACAAGGATTTTGTTGAGGATTTTAGCATCTAGGTCCATTAGAGAGATTGTTCTGTAAATTTCCTTTCTTGTGGCATCTTTGTTAGGCTTTGGTGTAAGGGCAATGTTGGCATCATAGAATGCGTTAGGCAATATTCCTTCTACTTATGTTTTTTGGAAGAGCTTAAGCAGGATTTCTCTTAGCTCTTTCCAGAATGTTTGGTAGAATTCACCTGTGCAGCCATCTGGTTCTGGGCTCTTCTTAGTTTGGAGGTTTTTGATGACTGAGTCTCTCTTTACTTGTAATTGGACTGTTGAGTTCATCAATTTCTTCATTCCTCAATGTAGGCTGTTTGTGAGTTTCTACGAATTTGTCCTTTTCCTCTAGATTATCATTCTTGTTGGCATATAATTTTTCAAAGTCTCCTCTTATGATACTCTTTATTCCTGTGGTGTCAGTGGTGATATTCCTTTCCTCATTTCTTATTTTGTGTATTTGCATCTGCTATCTCTTTTTCTTTGTTAGTCTGGCTAAGGATTTGTCAATTTTCTTGATCTTCTCAAAAACCAGTGTTTTTTTCTTTTTTTTCCCCTAGTGCTTTCTCACTTTCTATTTCAATTAATTCTGCTCTAATATTTATTATTTCCTTCTACTTCCTTTGGGGTTAGTTTTGTTGTTTTATTCCAATTCCTCCAGGTGTGCAGTTAGGTCTTCAATTTTAGCTATTTCTTCTTTTTTGATATATGCATTTATGGTTATGAATTTCCTTCTCTGTACAGGTTTGGCTGCATCTCAAATGTTTTGATATGTTGTGTTGTCATTTTTATTTGTTTCAAGTTAGTTACTGATTTGTCTTGAGATTTCCTCCTTGACCCACTGTTTGTTTAAGATTGTGTTGTATAACTTCCATATCTTTTTGCCTAATCAGGTTCTCTGTCCCTTAGTGATTTCCAATTTCATTCTACTGAGGTCAGAGAGATTACTTTGTGTAATCTCAATCTTTCTGAATTCATTGAGAGTTGTTCTGTGGCCTAGCATGTGGTCTATCTTGGAGTATGATCTGTGTGCATTCGAGAATAATGTATACCTGGCTGAATTTGGGTGTAGCGTACTGTATATATTTACCAGGTCCAGATCTTCTAATGTGTTATTCAGAGTCTATATTTCTTTATTTAATCTTTGTCAAGATGTTCTGTCTAATGGTGATAATGGTGTATTAAAATCCCCCACTAAAATTGTAGAGACATTTATGTCTCCACCTAGTCTTTCCAATGATTGCTTCAGGTATTTTGAGGCCCCCTGATTAGGTGCATAAATGTTTATGATTGTTTTTCCTTCTTGATGATTACCCATTTTACTAATATATAGTGTCCATCTTTGTCTCTTACAATGGTTTTGCATTTAAAGTCTACATTGCCGGATATTAGTGTAGCTACTCCCACATTTTTCTGCCTGTTTTTTGCTTGTAAAATTGTTTTCCAGCCATTCACTTTCAGCCTCTTTGAATCCCTGGGTCTAAGGTGAGTTTCTTGTAGACAACATATGGATGGGTCATATTTCCTTATCCATACTGTTAATCTGTGTCTCTTGACTTGTGAGTTTAAGCCATTAACATTCGATGATATTTCTCTCAACGAATTTCATATATCAGTCATATTTTCTTTGGGTTTACATATGTCATATGTTATTTATATTTCTCTTTTTGTCTTTCTAGTTGTTCTTACACTCTCCTCTAACTCTCTCTCTCCTGTTTTTTCCTTTGAACCTGTATTACTTCTTTTAATATTTCTTGAAGTACAGGTTTCTTATTGGCATACTCTCTTAAATTCTTTTTATCTGTGAATATTTTGAACTCTCCATCATATTTGAATCCCAGCTTTGCTGGACAGAGAATTCATGGCTGGAAGTTTTTTTCTTTGGGTACCTTGACTATGTCATCCCACTGTCTTCTTGCATCCATGGTTTCAGATGAGAAATCTGCACTTAATCTTATTAAGCTTCCCTTATACATGATGATTCTCTTTTCTCTTGCTGCCTTGAATATTTTCTCTTTGTCTTGAGCATTGGACATATTGACAAGTGTATGTCTTGGAGTTGGCCTGTTAGTAGTTATGCTGTTTGGGGTGCTCTGTGCTTCCTGGACAGGTATGTCCATCTCCCTCAATTGGTTTGGGAAGTTTTCAGCCATTATTTCCTTCAACACTCCTGTTCCCTTTCCCTCCTCTTCTCCTTCTGGGATCCCTATAATGCATACATTTTTTTGCTTTTTGTGTTGTCATCTAAATTCTTAAGCCCCTGCTCCATATTTTTCTATCTTTTTATTTATCTGTTCTACTATCTGTTTGATTTCAGATGTACTGTCTTCCATATCCCTATTTCTTTCTTCTGCCTTTTCAAATCTGCTGATATGTGATTCTAGTGTCTTTTTGATTCCTTAGATTGTGCCATTCATCACCATCATATACATTATGTTTATATGTATGTTTACAATTTCTTCAATATGTTTTCCTAGTGTCTTCTTAATATCCTTAATCTTTTACTTCACTTCATTAAGTTGATCCTTTATAGTTGTTTGGACAGCTTTGATTAGTTGTTCGATGTTCTGCATCTTTTCCCGGTTTTTAGTTTGTTCAATGGACTGGTCCATGTCTTCCTGTTTCTTAGTATTGTTTGTGATTTTTTGTTTCCCCCTGGTCATCATTTATCTTGATGGGTTTATTCAGTTGATTAGCTTCTTTCTCTGATCTAGAGGTTTGTTTAGTTGCTGGATGTCTGTGTGTGTTAAGTTTTGCCTTTGACACTTTGTTCTTCTTGCTCTGTTACCTTGTTGTTTTCTATGTTCCCTTGAAGGAAAAAATTTAGGGAAAGAGAAATAAAAAGAGATAAGGAAAGAAAAAGTAATAGTAATAATAATAAAAGTTAGAAGATGGGCCTTATAAGACTTAGTAAGATGAATATTTAACACATGTAAGCAGTGTAGAGTAATAGGAATAAAAAAGTGGAGTACCTACAATGAAATGGGAAACAGAATAGAGAAAAATACATAGAATGATTTAGAAGGCCAGAATGATGAAGACAGGGTGGAAGAGAAAAGAAAGGACATCAAGAATAAAATTAAAAATAAAAAAAAGAAAACAGAATAGACAAGATAGAAATTGATACCATGAAAATTGAGGACTAATAAAAAAAATGGAATGTAATCTCCACAACAGAAAGCAGACACTAGAAAGATGAAGGAAGGAAAAGAGATAGCATTGCTCAACAAAATCAGTCTACACAGAAAATGGGAAATCAAGAAAGGAGAAGCACAGCAAAGAAGAAACAAGCTAGCACCACCTAACATTAAAAAGGGGGGGGGGAATGAAAGAGGAAAGAAAAGCAAGAAACAAAACACACAAAAAACAACAAAAACAAAAACCCAAACAAACACACTAGCAAGCAGTCAAAAAAAGCTAAGGAAGAATAGCATTCCTTCTTGGGCCATTGTGGAGCTTTTTAGGCTGCCTGTGTTCATCAATCAATTACTCTGCAGGCTTGTCTTCACAGGTTTGAGGCAGGTTTTAGCAAGTAAACTAAGTTAATTTTTTTTTTAAGTGAACTACTTTTTTTAAAATAAGCGACATAAAAGAAGCTAGTACAAAAACAATGTCTATGTTTTCCCTGTCCTATGGTATCAGCTGGATGTTAGATATCCCAGTGCATCACTATTCTTAGAGGAGCCAGGGAACAAACTAGGAGCCTCGTATATTCAAGGCAGAAATTCCTCCACTGAGCTTCCTTTATAATTGGGTCAGTTAGCTCTTCAGAAATTTATTCAGTCACTTTCCCCCAGGCAGGTTTTACTCTCTTAGGGCAGCAGAATTCAGCAGGCTGTAAGAGCTGATCCCCCCTCCCCTCTCCTGGTCAGGTTGAGTTCCCTTTTGAAATTTAAATGGGACCCTGATGACTGAGTACACCACTGCACCCAAATGATTTTCAAGCATCTTCTAGACCACCCCCTCCTCCCAGGGGACCCCAAATAGGTTCTTGGAAACTTATTAAGCACTTCCCACTGTCTGACTCCCTTAGGGGAGTTGAAATTCTGAAAGCCCTCAGTGCAGAACTCTTAAATAGGCTGACTCCGCCCTCTATCACGCCAAGCCTCTTTATCCCAGGGTGGTTAAGTAAATCAGGCTTCCTCATCAGATTCACCTCTCCCCTCTGCCTGGTACCACTTCAAACTGGCCGGTGTGCTCACCAAAGCTCTAAGGGCGTCTAAGCAAACAAATCTATAGAAAGGAAACCCTTCTCCTCCCCTTGCCAGAACCTTCTCACTCTCAGAGAATGCTCCCTCTTGCTACGTGTCTAGGAGGAGTCAGGATTCACCCTGGCAGCTTGCCCTTCAGGGTGGGGCTTAACCATCCATGATTTCCCGACATGGAGCTAAAAACTCATGGTTTTATCTTGAGCAATCTATCTCCTTGTACATCTCCCTCTAGATCGATGCCCCAAAGTCTCCTCTTCTGTGGGCTCCCAGAACAGCTCACCTGGGCAAGATCCTGTCCCCAATCATCATTCCTTTGTGAGAGAGATGGTGAGTGCCTACTTAAACCAAAGCCATCTTGCCCTTATCTCCTCAATATACTTTTTTTCATTTCATTTTTCCATTTTTAAAAAGATACTTGTATTACAAAAATGTTACAGGGAATATATAGGGGATTCCCATATCCCCTCCTCCCCACACCTCCCATATTTTCCCACATTAGAAACATCTTTCATTAGTGTGGTACATTCATTGCAATTGATAAATACATTTTGGAGCATTGATACTAAGCATGGATTATAGTTTACATTGTAGTTACACTCTCTCCCACTCAATTCTCTAGGTTATGGCAAGATATATAATGGCCTGTATCTGTCATTGTACTGTTTTTCAGGATGATTCTCAAATCCAGAAAATGGCCCTGTTTTACACCTGTTTTTCCCTTGCTCTACCCTCAGAACCTTAGTGGCCACTGCCTCCACATCAAAGATATAATTTCTTTCATTGCTAAAATCACAATAAGTCTATAGAAGAATACTAGTAAGTCTATTTAGTCCAAAGTTCATTCCCCAATCTTGAGGGTTCTGGGATGGTGATGCCCACTCCACCTTTAATTGAGGGGGATGCTCTTACCTCATATGGCCAATGGATGGGACTCTCTTCCTTGCAGTTTTAGACACTTTGGGTTCCTTGGTATGTTGGTTGAATTTATCACCTAATATTTTTCTGTTTGTGTGACTGATTTCTGATTCAAATTTTATTTCCTAATATAATTGTTTCTTTTTCTAACTTCTTGAGTTGAACATTTAGTTCATTTTTCTCCCTCAGTCCATTTATTTTCTTTCTTAATGTTACAAGAACAAATATTTCAAGGATAAAAATATTGATATGAGTTTTTTTTTTAATTTTCATTCTTTTACCAATAATTTGGAAGTTTTGGAATTCAACATTTTCAGCTTTAGGCTGCAAATTCTGTCCTAAGTACTAATGATATTCTTCATTTCTTCTATGACTTTTGTTATTTTCTTACATTTTATATTTAAAAAGTTACACATAGTAAGACTAAAGCCATCACATGGCCATGAATCAATTAAAACAAAATACAAAAATAGCTTGTCTAATTCTGTTTTCATAGATTGGAAGACTAAATATCATTGAGATGTCAATTCTATGAAAATTGTTTTACAGATTCAATGCAATCCCATTAAAAATCCCAACAGCCTTTTTTGCAGAAATCAAAAATTCAATAATCAAATTTATTTGGAAGTGTAAGGAACCCTGAGCAGTGAAAAATATTTTAAAAAAGCAGAATGAAGTTGGAGGACTCTCAATTCCTGACTTTAAAGCATATTACTTAGTTACAGTGGTAAAAACAACATGGTACTTGCATAAGGACAGACAGATGGACCAATGGAACCAAATTGAGAACTCAGAAATTGACCCTCACATGTACAATCAAGTGATTTTTGACAAGGCTTTTAAGCCCACCCAACTGGACCAGAACCGTCTATTCAGCAAATGGTGCTGGGAGAACTGGATACCAATATCCAAACGAAAGAAAGAGAACCTCTATCTCACATCTTATACAAAAATTAATTAAAAATGGATCAAGGACTTAAATATAAAAACAACAATCATAAAACTAGAATAAAATGTAGGAAAACATCTTCAAGATCTTGTGGTATGCATTAGTTTTTAAACTTTATGCCCAAAGCACAGGTAACAAAAGAAAAAGTAGATAAATGGGACCTCCCCAAAATTCAATACTTTTGCACCTCAAAGAAATTTGTGAAAAGTGTGAAAAGGCAGCTGACTCAATGGGAGAAAATATTTCACAATCACATATCTGATAAAGGTTTAATATACATGATATATAAGGAGATCATACAACTCAATAATAAAAAGAAAGTATCTGATTTAAAAAATGGGCAAAAGACTTGAAAACACAGCCCTCCAAAGAAGAAACATAAATGGTGAAGAAACACATGAAATAATGTTCAATACCAATAGCGATTAGGGAAATGCAAATCAAAACTACAATGAGATATCATTTCATACCTATTAGACTGGCTTCTAGTAAAAAGTCAGAAAACTGTAAATGTAGGAGAGGATGTGAAGATTTAGGAATACTTATTCACTTTTGGTGGGAATGTAGAATGGTACAGTCACTTTGGAGAACTGTTTAGCAGTTCCTAAGAAGTTGAATATAGACTAATCATGGGACCCGGCAATATCATTGCTAGGTATATACCCACAAGAACTGAGAGGGGTGAAATGAATTGATATATGCACACCAATCTTCAGTGCAGTGTTATTCATGATAACCAAAAGATGGAAAAAACCCTAGTGTCCATCAACTGATGAATGGATAAACAAATTGTGGAATATACACATGATGGAATATTATGCAGGGGTAAGAAGAAATGAAGTCATAAAACATGTGATAACATGGATGAACCTGGAGGACATTATGTTGAGTGAACCAAGCCAGACACAAAAGGAAAAATACTGTATGATTGCCCTATTATGAACTAAGTATATTATGTGAAATATAAATGTATTATGTGAAATATGAATGAGTAGAATTGCATATATAAGACCATTTATCTTTGAAGCTGAACAAATGTAAGTTAATACTACACAATGTTAATATCAGACAAAAAAGAAACATTATACTAAGTGAAAGAGACCAGATCAGAGTACTGCATATTGCATGATTCCATTTATATAAAATATAAATATAAATCAATTCATAAAGATGAAAGGAGATTAGTTGTTATGTTGAATGCTAAGGGGATTAGATTCTTTCTATTTGGAGTAATGAAATTCTTCTAAAATTTTTAAGATGATGAATGTACAACATTGTGATTATACTAAAAGCCATTGATTATATATTTGGATAGAAAAGCCAGAAACAGCAGCTATGTATAGTGGGGGAAGCATAGAGAGACTGAGAGGTGAGGTATTTTCTTGTTTGTTTGTCTGTTTTTATTATTATTATTATTATTGAAATAAAGAAAATACTCTAATATTGATTGAAGTGATGAGTGTACAACTATGTGATTATAGAAAATACCATTGATTATACACCTTGGATGATTTGTATGCTTTATTAATATGTATCAATAAAATTGATTAAAAATAGTTTGTTCTAAAGAATACGTGTCCTATAAATTATGGTGCATTTGTTTCCTTGCCTTAGATATATCTGTTTTCTGAACTGATCCAGATAAAGTTTATAAATCCTTTAAACTGAATTTGATTTACAAGTCATTAAGATCAAAATATATAGAAGTTCCCCAAAGAGCAAATTCTAGAGTTTCAAGTAAATGTGGGGAATATTTCATTGCCTCATGCTGCCTATTTTAATGCATTTATAATAAACTTCTTTCAGAGGTTTGAAAAAGAAACTATGATATTGTTATAAAATTTTGATTTGTTGTAGCATAAATTCAGAAATCTAATTGCTAGGGTGTAATTTACTGCATCCTCAAAAATCCACTCTGTTCATTGAATTTGGAAATGTGACTACATTGTCCCTAATTAAATTGAACTCACTTAATATTTTATATTTATCTTAAACTAGTTAAAAATATCACAAAAAACAAATTGTGCAAGTTATCCTCATTGTCATGAGGTACTAGAGTGGAGCAACAGGAAAATAGCACCTCACACATTCAAGTATTTAACCACTTTACAGGTCCCTTTTTATTCCACGGGAAAACTACTGTGGCAATGGTAGGAAGAGTATTCAGCCACAGATGATTGCAGGAAAGGTACATAGTTTCAAAGTCATAAAACCATGTGTGTGTGTGTGCGTGTTTGTGTATGTTGTTGGATGGGTGTGTAGAAGAGGGCTATGTGTTCAATATGTGACTAAAAATACGGTCCAACTTTAAGTCTGTTTGTCTGATCAGATTTTCCATCATTCCTTTGGACACAACTTAGCATTTATTATTTTTTTGGTCAAAATTTATCTATCACCATTGCAATCCCTGTGCTAATTGCAGATAAATCTGTTATCTAAATGCCAAACTGGATTCATGGAATGGGTGAACACCATGAGAGAATTCTTCCTGTTTTGCCTGATACAGAACATAGGCATCTAAAAACTCCATTTGTCATGTTTATAGTAATGTGCTCTCACACTCTGGCAGGCAACTTACTTTTTGTAGTAACCATTGCCACCAGCCCAGTTCTGGGCTCCCCCTTGTATTTTTTCCCTGTCTGACTCGTCCTTACTATATGGCCACTGTATTTCCACCATGGTTGCCAAAATGATATTTGATTTACTTGCTGAGAGGAAAACTACCTCCTGTGTTACATTACTCAGGTTTTTGTGCTGCATTTCTTTGGAGTAGTTGAAGTCATCCTGCTCATGCTGATGGCCTATGACTGCTATGTGGCTATCTTCGGCTCCTGCACTACATGAAATGGTGCATGTATGGCCTCTAGGTGGCCGTGTCCTGTGCTGGGGAATTTCTTCATTTTCTGATTCAAATCCTTTTTTTTTTCTGGTTACTCTTCTGTGGACCCAATGTCATTGACCCAAGCAATGCCCAAGACAACCACAGAACATAGATCAATAACATTCTTATAGGGTAACCTGTCCTCTAAACACAATAAGGCATATATACAGCCACAGTCATAGCTAATATCAGCAGAATTTTATATGACTATCAGATTTGCCCTACCCAATTCTAATCCCAAACCATTGCCAGAGACATAGTTTTTATTTTTTAATTGTGGAAACATATATATAATACATAATTTGTCATTTTAACAATTTTAAGTGCACCATTCAGTGGCATTAATTCCATTTACAATGTAGTGTTACTATCAGCATCATCCACTACCAACATTTTTCAAAGCCCAAAGCAGATAACCTGGAGCCATTAATCAATAACTCCACATTGCCTATCTACCCAGCCCGTGGTAAACTCTAATACCTTTCTGTATGATTTAGTCTATTCTAACTATTTCATGAAACTGGAATCATACAATAATTGACCTTTGTGTCTGGCTGATTTCACTTAGTATAACGTTGTCAATGTTCATACATGTTGTTGCATATATCAGAGCTTCATTTTTTTATGGTAGGATAATGTTCCATTGTAAATATTTAATACATTTTTTATATATTCTTCTATTGATGGACACGAGATATTTCCATCTGATGGCTGTAGCAGTTTGGCAGTTTGATATAGTTATTAATTCCAAAAATAAATATTGGATTATGCTTGTAAACTGGTCTGTTAATCTGGGCATGATTAAGTTATGATTAGGGCATTGACTAGGCCATGTCAGCAAGGCAAGGAGCCCCAACACTTGGAGGGTGGGGACTCAGATATAAAAGGAATGGCAAAGGACAGAATTGGAGTAGTTTTGAGTTGGAGTTCTGATGTTCAAGTTTTGATGTTGGAGCCCGGGGAGGCCAGCAGACAGAAAAGCTTGGTTTTAAGGAAGGAGAGAAGGCGCTGGGATAGAGATGAACCATTTGCCTGAGAGTCTACAGCTGACTTTGTGGAGATAGCAGAGGAGCTGAACCCAGAGAGAAGAAAGCCCCGGGAAGAGAGGAACCCAGGAAGCTTGAACCCTCACAGACATGGGAAACATCTATGAATATTGGTATATAACTATCTCTTTGAATCCCTACATTCTTTTTTTATATATGCAAATGCCAAAATATCCATTCTAGTTGATATGAAGTGATATTTCATTGTGGTTTTGATTTTCATTTCTCCAATTGTTAGTGATGTTGAGCATCTTTCCATGTGTTTATTGGCCATTTGTATATCTTCTTCATAGAAATGTCTATTCAAATCCTTTGTCCATTTTTAAATTGGGTTGTTTGTCTTTTTGTTTTTGAGTTTTATGAGATTTTTTATATATTCTGCATAAAAATCATTGTCGTATATGTCATTTTAAATCTTTTCTGCCTTCTGCCAGCTATCTTTTCACTCTCCTGATAATGTCCCTTGATGCACAAAAGATTGTAATTTTGATGACATCCAAGTTAATTATTTTTTTTATTTTGTTATTCATGTTTTTGTTTCCATGTGTAAGAAACCATTGCCAAATACCAGGTCCTGAAGACTTTTTCTTCTTTCCTTCTAATAGCTTAATGGTTTTAGCTCTCAAATTTATATCATTGATCCATTTTGAGTAAATTTTGTATGTGGTATGAGGCCAAGGTCAAATTTCATATTTTGAATGAGGATATCCAGTTGTCCAAGCATCCTTTTTGGAAGGAACTATCTTTTCCTTGGTTGAATGGACTCATCACCTTTGCAAAAATTCAGTTGGCTCTAAATGTCTGAGTTTTTTTCTGTACTCTTGATTTTATTCCAAAGTGAATATATCCATCCTTATATCTGTATGACATTCTTTTTATTGCTGTAGTTTGTAGGAAGTTGAAATGCCAGTGTGTGAGTAGTTCTACTTTGTTTCAAATTTTAACATTGTTTGGCTATTTGTAGCCCCTTGTGAATCCATATGATTTGAGAATCATATTGTTCTTTTCTGCAAAATAGGTTGCTGGAATTTTGATTGACTGTCACTGAATCTGTAGATCACTTTGAATAGTAGTGATATCTTCACAAAATTAAGTCTTCCTATCAATGAACATGGGATATTTTTCCTTTTATTAAGGTTTTTTTCAATTACTTTGGACATTGTTTCGTAGTTTTTGTTTAAAAGTATTTTCTAAACTTAGTTAAATTTGTTTCTAGATATTTTTTTCTTCTAGATGATATTGTAAAAGAAATTATTTACTTGGTTGCCTTTTGCATAAAAATACAACTGATATTTGAGAGTTGATCTACTACTCCCAAAAGTTTCCTGAATTCATTTATTAGGTCTAGTAGCCCCTTGTGTATTCTTTGAATTTTTTATAGGCTTGTGGAAATTCCATGTATATAGAGGGACTTTATAAGTTCATAGGCATCTCCAAGGCAAGAAACATGCTCAGAAAGATCTAGGAGAAAACCTTGAACTACAACCTAAGATTGTTTTTAGTCTCTGTGCACAGCTGGCTAAACAGTGAAGGAAAGGCCTAGTACACAGCCAATCTGCAAAGACTACAAGTGGTATGATTATTTTTCTCTTGTTGTTGTAGTATGTATTATGGGGTCCAAGAAGGAGAAGAAAGAGAAAAATGGGCAGAAAAATATTTGTAGATATAATGGCCAGCCATATCCTAAATTTGATGAAGAATATGAATATACACAGCTAAAAAGTTCAACAAACTCCAAATGGGATAAACTCAAAGATAATCACACAGAGAGACATTATAGTTAAACCTTGAATGCGAATAACGAAGAGAGAATCTTGAATGCTGACATCAATAACAGAAAGAAAACTGGAAATTCACATATATTTACAAATTACCCAATGCAGTCTTAACTATTCGGTCAAAAAGGAATCACAAGGGAAATTAGAAAGTTCTTAAAGATGAAAGAAAATAAAAGCACAACAAACTAAAACTTAGGGGATTCAGCAGTGGCAGTTCTCAGAGGGAAATTAATAACTGTAAACACCGGTACTATAAAAGAATAATGTAACAAATAAACAACCTACCTTCACAACTCAAAAAATTCAAAAAGAGGAGCAAACTAAACCCAAGGTTAGCAGAAGCAGTGCTAAGCCAGCCTTGAACTGAAACTAAAGATCAGTCTGAGGTGGAATTTAAGGATTCTCTCAGGTATTTCTTGGCATGTATATCACCCTGGAAATGCACATGGCCTTGCAAAGTCCCTTCATATACATGGACACAGCAAGTACCCCAGTTTCCCCAGAAAATTATCTGCAGCCTTTCCTCCGGACCCTAGGTGATCTATTTCATGCCTCAATCATGTAATTTTTTGCCCCAAATGACTGCTATTTGATGTTTTCTTTCAGTGTTTAAGCTGCAATGCCTCCCGCTTCTCTGGCCAGAGCAAGTTCTGGGACAACTGGGTCAGAGATAAGCATCTTGGATCAGATGCTCATCATCATATGGCACCAGACAGGATAGTATGGTCATAACTACACTTCAGTCTGTGAATAATGGGGGCACCGTTGCTTACTCTGGTCCAGGAGTCCACACTGAAAGTAAAAGCTGCTGTTCACCTCACCAGGAAGTGGTTGGGGGTAAACTTAGTAAAAGCACCAAAAATATTTCCTACCATTACCTTTTCTTTGATTCAACATTGACTTGGTTTGTGTAAATCTCTGACTATTTTCCAGAATCCTTAGGCAGTTGCTTCTGACAGTTTTTGCTTATTTTTTAATGTTTCTGTGGAAGGGCAGAATTTCAGAACTTCTTTCTCATCCATCCTGCTGATGTCCCTCCAAGCAAATGGAGACTATTTGTGGCAGTGCTTGTACACTCCCTAGGAAAGAAACAAATCAATATTTGAGCACAATCTGAACATTAAGGAGTCTACAATCAGCTAGACTCAGAACAGTGTTTATTAAATCCATGTTTCTCTCAAATTTGAAGGCGATAAAAATTACACAAACTTGCTTACTCAAACAAGTTTTGTAAGAGCGTCTGTGATCTGTAGGCTAAAAATAAATGTGGAAACAATAATATAAAAACTTATAATCACTGTGTCTATAACAACTAGATTTACACAATGAGAGCAATTTATGTATACCCAGTGTTGATGACAGTCCCTGATATTTTCTAAGCTCTCTTTATGTTTTGTAGTAATAAATGAATGAAATATAGAATAGCCTCCACAAAAAAGCTGAACTTCAGACATCAATAAAAACTTCATTGGTGTCTTCTTCAGTCCTGACTTTGTAAAGAGCTGCTGAAACCACCATCCCAACAATGTAGTTGTAGTTTATATTCAGTTCTCACCTGGTGGACTGAGTCTTAGGCTTCATGGAATTTAAGTGTCTTCTTGCATCCTTGCATAGTTACCATGGTGGAAAACTGAATTCAGAGTTTTTGAAATAAAAGTATTGAAAAGAAATATCAATATAGTTATCATTAACTAGAGCTGCAACTAGTGGTAAAACAACACAGAAACTGAGAAGTCCTGAGAAATAAAGTTTTGGAGTTTTTTCTCTCATCTTTGAAATGTTGATTCTGAAAGGCCTACAACACCATATCTACAGATTTTGAAGTACCACATGCAGTAAGTGGGTAGCAGGGAATGGTTGTAAAAGGTG
>JAQZBX010000654.1:0-79312 GCA_029593785.1 Cabassous unicinctus | reverse complement strand
TAGAATTATCTCATATGCCCTCTAGAACATTTCTATCTAGTTAAGTGAAAATTCAGGGAAATGTCATACCCCATGTAATGCTGTTTTTAAAATGTGAGTGGGGGTATCTCCCAAACATGATGACATATAAATTCCATTTGACACATGTAACTATTAACATTGTGATTGTTTTAGGGGAATCTTTGTCACTTACATATGTACACTCAATGTTGAATTGTTTCAGAGAAGAAATGTGAAATTGGAATATATTAAGTTACACACATGTCTCAGAGTTGCTGAATAGATGTTGCACTCCTGCAAAAATAGTTTTCAGGCATTTTAGGAGGAATATCTGAATCTCTATCTGTATCTGTGTGTACATGTGCATATGATCTCATTTGGCAAAGGAATATAATAGATCACAGAATAGAGGTGACATTGGTATAATAATGCCTGGCAATTTTATTTCTAATGCACTTGACTTTTAAAAGAATGTAATGTTTGTGCACATGATAAATATTCATACTACATAATATTATTGTGCAAATTATTTATACTTGATTAAATTTGTGCCAAATACTAAAAGAAGTGCATTCACTCTAATCTGGGAGACTTTAGATATAGAGAAAAATTATGGAAGTCTGTGGATTAAGCCTGGTTTTCTCATATGTCAACATTCATAATAGCACATTGATTTTATTGGAGTGTTTGTTCCACCCATTTTTTTAGGGGTGTCTCTTCCCTTTCTTCTGTAACTAAAACAAGAATTTTTCCCCCTACCTTATCCAGTTTCTGCCATTAGGGTAGTTACATGTTATTCCATGTTGCCAACCCATCTGCAGGGTAAGAGGCAGGGGAGTGAATTTTTGTTTTTCAAGTTTAGTCTCAGTCGTAGGTACTCTGTACTTTGGTCAGGTTCATAGGGACTTCTCAGGGGTCCTGTCCTTCATCATCTGCCTCTGAGAAGCCTCTACATGGTCTCCAGGTAAAGCGGTTACAATCCAATGGCAAGGGGAAGTGGGATTCTTCATAAGGATCCAAGATTCAAGGTTCCAAAGTGCCCAGATGCCGCATCCTAAGTCTTGGGGATTCTCTCCTTCCCTTCCAAAGATGTACTTCAGTGTAGAAGATTTCCCAGGGCCATGAAACCAAATGATTTGCTACTCTTATTGTGGTCAAATGATGATTAATCCCATGAAGAACCTCAGGAAATTGACATAGAACACACTTCTCAGAAAAATCCCATCTCAAGGTTGAGGAGGTTTGTAGTATTTCTATACCAATTTTTATGATTCTTTTCTTAAGGGCTGCTAGGAAGTGGTTTTTCTCCCAGAACCTCTAGATTGCAGTAAGTGACAGAAGTGCTGACTAGCTGGGCTTTAGATCAAGCTTTCATGCAAAGAAATATAGATACTGGAAGCTAGAATTCAGTCTGTGCACAATAAAACAGAAAAGCCCAAGAGATATGGCTTATATACCAATTGAAATTCATTGATTCCATTTAAAGGTATGGCATCAATGCTTCTAGTCTTCTTTCCTGGGGTCCATTCCTCCATCTTATACCATTCTTCCCAACAAATGCTCCAATTCTTCTACCCCGTTTCTTTCTAAAATTCCATTTCTACAAACTTCCCATCCTTACAGCAGCTGATATGCTTCCTACTTAACAGAAAAATAGGAGCAGTCTCAACAGTCACACTCTTAAACCCTTGCCTCCGACACACAATTTATCTATAAGACCATTTCTCATTTCTTTCTCCAATTCATCCCATTGGAGCAGAAATGTTCCTGTTTAATTATGATAGCTCTACTTATGATCAGAAACATTACTTCATCATTTTAGCCTTTATTTTGTTATCAATATTTAACTTAAAACAAAATTGACACAGCCTTAAAATCCAGGACCAGAAAACAGAAATACTACCTACAGCTCTATTCTCCATTGTTTCTCAGCTTTCTACCAACCACAGTCAGTCTGTTTGTCTCACTCTAAACTCTCTCAATTATTATGCTATTTCTCTTTCCAATATTGTCTGTTTGCTGATTGGTCCTCCATCTTAAATTATCATCTCATTGCTACTCAAATTGTCTACTGATACTGGGAATCCCTACTAAGTTGCTGGCTCTGGAAGAAAAGAAGAGGATTTGAGTAAAAGGAGCTTTCATTTGTCTAGTTCCTTTCCTTTCTGAGAGAGATAAAATATCAGAGTTGTTGATGACTCCTCCCTCTGATGTGTAAGATGGTGACCTTTCAGCTGCCCCTTCTATGGACAAAATTCCAACCAGACAGACTGATAAAAAGGTGCCCCAAATGAACACATGATTCAATGGACCAGTAAAAATTCTTATCCCTTGTTCAAAGAAGTTATTTTCCTGGTAGCTGGGAATCCTGCCAACTATGTCCCCACAGCCAGTCACTAAAAAAATGTTGCACTTTCTCAGGTAGTAGGCATCTAACCTTAAAGTCTGACATTTCCATCATCAGAGGAAATATATCGTTAGGCAACTCATGTTTTCTGAGAGAAATCTCTTCTGAACACTGACATATGCCCAAAACTGGCCACATAATGTTCACCATAATGAGCAACAAAACCCTAGGAACAATGTAGTGTGCTGGTGGAGGGGCATTGTATGGGAATCGCACACATGTATACGATTTTTTTGGAAGTTCAAAAAATTTCTAATAAAAACATATAGATGAAGCAAGTTTTTTAACAAACAAAAAAAAAGAAAACATTTAAAAAATGATCAAGATTTCCAAATCACCTTAACTAAGATTCTTTCTAAACCACAGCCATAGACATGTCTTAAACCTTAACTCAAATGCATTTCTAAAACTGACCTCTAAAAATGTTTGTGGATACCAAGTGGGAGTAAGTGATAGACCTTGGCTGATACTTTGGCAAAGCTTACAACAGGGTCAATTACAAATCCTCTGAGGAATTGAGCGATCATTGAATTTCCAAATACTGCACTTAGTGAGAGTCTATTTAAACTTCTCTGTATTATTAATGAGGAAAAATTTGCAAAGAAGCATCTGTGAGCAAATTATAGCAGCAGAGCAATACATTGAAAAGTGCTGAAGATTTGTTTGGAAGACTGCTCCTAAGTTTAATGGGTTTCTAGGGAACCAGAGTCAGAAAGAGAGCTAGAATCTGGGATAAAAGGAACTCTTTACATGCTGTTTATAGATTTTCTTTGGAAAAAATCATGGAGGAGTTGTTTTGAGAAAACAATGTCCAATAGAGTGGATTTGATTCACTTGTATATTTCATAGGTCTAATATTAGATTTTTTTGATGTGAAGATGGTGTTGTTCTCCTTGATTATAATTAGGATTGTATATATTTCTAAAGGTTGTGAAAAAATACATGTAGTTACACAAACTATGAATATATAATATACATAGAGAGATGATGATGATAGATATATAAATAGATAGATAGATAGATAAATAGATAGATTTATACTTCCATTGGATGCCAAGAAAATGAATAGAATTAAATTTTAGAAATACAGAAGTTTCTTAACTTAAATATCTAATTTTCTAAGTAAGTCCAGACTGAAAATGGAAACCAAAATAAAATAAATGTCAAAAATTGTGAGAGATGTCTAGAGAGATAATTCAAATGTCCCATTCATTATATTTTAACTTGGAATTTGTTTCTAGAAATGCATTTATTTCTACCTCATGGATTCTATTTGTGGATACTGTATGTGCCCTGAGTAGAATTCTAAAAACTGAGGAATCCATAAACAGCTAGATACAAGTCAGTGATAAGTCAATCTATTTCCCCAAATGTCAATCATATTAACTTCATTTAGCTCATTGATTTTCACTGAAATGCTTTTGTAGTTATTCAGTGACACAACAAAAGCTAAATGTCAATAGAAATCTTACCTGCATTGTTGCAGTCCAGTCAATAAGAACGACTGAATTTGCCTTTACAATATTGTGAGTAATTTTATGTCTCACCAAGAAAACTGAATCTCTATATTTCTGTTTTTAATGGTTTGAATTTTCTTTTACTTTATCATGACTTTCATATTCCCAAATTGAAGTTAGAATATGTGAGGTAATGTTACACAGACTGATGAACCACATAGTCACAATTAGAGCCTTAGATACAGGGAAAACAATGCAGGGACTTAGCTCTTTTGAAAACTAAAGACTTTTTTCTTGGTCTTTTTGAGAGGCTTTTAATTCTGACTTTTGCATCCAGAAATTTGTAAGGAAAAATATGTAATTATGTTTTATGGAAAGCATTGGGGAAAGAGAAAAAAATGTAAGAGAATGAATAAAATATCCTTTGTTTCTTTGTAACAACTACATGTATACATTCATGAAATGTATACATAAATGTTATTTATGCAAAAATAACATCTCATTGTTACTATAATTAGCATTTTCATGGTTACTACTGAAGTTGGGCATCTTTTAAAATGTTTAGATAAAATATAAGTTTCTTGTTCATATATTTGGCCATTCATCTATTGTTTGATTAACTTTCTTCTTATTTCTAATAATGTTTTATGTATTCTGCTTATTTAACTGATATATATTTTCAAATATCTTCTCTCATGCAGTGATTCCTCCTTTAACTTTGCTTATGGTGTCTTCTTGTCATTTATAAGCACTTTTATTTAGTAAATGATCAAATTTTCAATATATTATGGTCATGTCTCATTTCAGAAACTTAAATTAAGAATATATTCTTAAATATAATCTTCTAATTAGTTTTAAAAGGAATTTTTTGTTCAGCTTTTTAGGAATCTAATTTTATTTTAAAACTCTGAAATGCCTTGCTATTTTTTTGTGGGACTGAGACAAAATTCCTATCAGGCATACATGATTTCCCTTGGTAGTACCACTATCTTTCTCATCCTTTTCCTACACAAAAGATAAGTTTATTATTAATTATGGGAGTCTACACTGTGGAAGATTGAAGCAAAGAAAGTGGTATGTACAGATTTTTAAAATACTAATGTGGATAGCTTGAATAAGGACATGTATTTCAGAATCCCTTAAAGTTTGAAACAGGAAGAGTTAGAAAAAATTAAAAAGAAATGCCACTTTTCATTAGTGGCCAAAAAAGCAAACTATTCTACTCTGAGGGCTGCATAAATGTTAAACCTAATACATACAGAAATGCAAATGATTATCATGGAAAGGTCTCTTTACAGAACTTTAAGAAAGATTTGAGGTTGACATAAAAATATCAGCTAAAATATGTTGGGGGTTTACTATGTGCAAGAAATTGGACTAAGAACTTTACACAGATTATCTCATTTGATTCTCAAAACATTTTGAGATATTCATTATCTTTATCTTTCCTTTCAGGAGAAACATTGGAAGCTTCTAGAAATGTGGCCACTTACTCAATTATATGCCAGTAGTAGGTGTGGGAAATAAAATTCAGACTCAGGTTGCTCTGTCTTCAGAGGCAGAGCAATTAGCCTTTCTGTTACAATATAGCAGCTATGCTGGGGTCATACAATCTGTTGAAAAGGAATTGAGACCAGGCCTAGATGCACTCAGGGCTGCCATATATGGCTAAGCATAAAGTGATTGGCTTACACTGTATTGTTTCTTTATTAGAAAAGTTGTGGGTTTACAGAGCAATCAGGCATAAAATACAAGAATCCCATATACGACCTTACCAACAACACCAGCATTGGTGTAGGACATTTGTTATAATTGATAGTAGCACTCTTTAAAAATAATTGTACTATTAAAGACCATGGTTTGACTTAGGTTCACTCTTTGTGGAATGTAGGCCCATAGATTTTAAAAAAATGTTTATTGTGTTACCATATATACATTAATGCTATTAATTTTATTCACAATATTGTGCTACCATCACCACCATCTATTATCAAAACATTTCCATCATCCCAGATAGGAACCCTGTACATTTTAAGCCTTACTTCCCATTCCCTGTGCCCATTTCATCTCCTGGTAACCTATATTCTAGATTCTGACTCTATGAGTTGGCTTATTCTAATTGTTTAAAATCAATGAGATCATAAAAATATTTGTTCTTTGTGTCTGGCTTGTTACACTCAACATGATGTCTTCGAGTTCATCCATGTCACCACATGTATCAGGAAATCATTTCTTTTTACAGCTGAATAATATTGTATTGTATGTATATTTCACATTTTAAAAAATTCATTCATTGGTTGATGGACACTTGAGTTGATTCTATTATTGACAATTGGTAATAATGCCACAAAGTACATCAGTGTACCAATATCTGCTAAAGACCCTGCTTTCAATTCTTTTGAGTATATGCCTAGTAGCAGTGATATTAAGGAATCACCTGTACCTATATTGGTTTGGATTAAACTAACAACTATCACTGACCCCCAATCCACACTTTTCTCACAAACATAGGCCCTCTTATAGTAACTACATCTTCTGAATTGCTGAAGATTTGATGTTATGTATGCTAAGAATGAAAAGAGAACAGTTAAGTGTCAGAGAAAGGAAGGCATCTAAATGTAAAAAGTGCAGGAAAAAAGAATCCTGCATTGATTAGAAAGTTGCCTCCTTATCTTCTCTCCAAGTTTTACTGTAAGAAGGCAAATAGTTACTGAAATGACAAGGCTGGTTGGGACGTCATCAGAATATGACCTTGTGGCCAAGAGCACACACTGTGGTAATAAGAACAAACACCAAAGTAGTACTTAATCTTTGCTCAGTGATTTCCTAACTTCTTTACATAAATCAGCTTGTTTAATCTTCATATCATCCCCATGAGGTAGATTACTGACATTTCCCCTTTTGCAGGGTAAGAGAAAGAGACACACATTTACCGATCTCCCAGCTAATTAGTTTCTGAGCTGGGGTTTGAACCCAGACACTCTTCTTCAGAGCCTGTATGCCACTACACTATACTACAACTTACACAGAGCCAAGTCCTTCTCTACCATTCATTTTGCTATGGAACTATCAAAGATCTCAAAGCTTCAATTTCCTTTTCTATAAAATGAAGATAAGAATAATGCAACACCCTAACACTGCAGAGAAAAGTGAATGAACTTGCAGGCCAAGTGTTTGCTCAGAGCCTTGCATGTGATAATCATTCAGTAAATGTCATTTCTGAGTATAACCCTCTTAAACACCATGGGCAACAACTTCTTGTTGCTTAAGGAGCCAAGCACCTAAATGTATAAGTTCAGGTCTAAGTAGGTAATTATATGAGTTTATTTTATTATAAATATGAAAAATGCCCTAATACTTATCTTTCTAGAGAACACATGAGTTTGCAGAAAATGTAATAGGTATATGTTTTTTTTTTATTTTTAAATATACTTAGATTATACATATGTCACATTAAAAATATAGGGGCTTCCCATATGCCCCTTCCCCACACCTCCCACATTTTCCCACATTAACAACATCCTTTATTAGTGAGGTACATTCATTGCAATTGATGAACACATTTTGAAGCATTGCCACTAAGTGTGGATCAAAGTTTACATTGCAGTAAATTCTCTAAGTTAGGGCAAGATTTATAATGGCATGTATCTGTCATTGAAATGTCATTCAGGACAATTCCCAAGTCCCCAAAATTCCCCCATATTACACTTATTTTTCCTCTCCCTGTCCTCAGAACCTCCAGTGGCTACTGCCTCCAAATCAATGATATAATTTCTTCCATTGCTAAAATCACAATAAGTCTATAGTAGAATACCAGTAAGTCTATTTTAGTCCATAGTTCATTCCCCAATCCTGAGGATTCTGGGATGTTGATGTCCACTCCACCTCTATTTGAGAGGGGGCTGTGATCCCATGTGGCTGATGGAAAACAATTAACTGGAGAGTAGATGTTGCAACTCCATTGAGATTCAGAACCCAGCTGGCACATGGAAAGCCCAATGATTTAAGTCCCTTGGATGTCTACCTACCAACTCTAGTACTAATTATAGGTTCAAATAGAAGGACAGAAGAGCCATGTGCAGAGAAACAACAACTGAGTCCAATTCTGTCACATTGGGGAGCATAAATTCCAAAGTAGGGCCCACTGGCAAGGCAACAAACTCCTGAGCTATCTGTCCTGACTACAACATGTCACAAGAACCCTCATGAGCCCTGCTATTTGGGGCAGTCAATGAGATAATCCTGAGACATGCATAAGTGTAACCTCTTGAATGACCTCCTGACTCACTGTGAAGGCTCTTAGCAACATAAACTCATTTGTATTTATCTCTTCCCCGTTTTGGTCAAGGTCTTTTTCCAGTTGCATTGCTGATTGATTCTTGGTAGTAATTCCTTGCTGCCGGGAAGCTCATCCCCTCATGTCCCAAACTTGGGGGAAGGTAATGTATTTATATGCTGAGTTTAGTTTAGAGAGAAGCTACATTTGAGCAACAAGGAGGCTCCTAGGAGGCAACTCTTAGGCACCCTATAATACCAGGATAAGATTCAATTTCAAGAGTAAAGGTTCATATGCACAGTCATCAATATCAAGGGCCCATCAATGCGCCATCCTCCTTCACTAGTCATTACCCCTGTGCTCAGGGATTCTAGCCGATCTATTGGAGAATGTGGCAGAGCCCACCAGGATGAGAATTTGATATTCTTTCAGTTAATGTGTGTATCTCCACCCACTGTGACAATATCCCATGAACATTTGGGCATATTTGTATGCCTTATATTCATGCCCAGGTGAGCTTCCTCCCATGTATCTCCCATCACTGACACCCTGCTCCAATTATCTTCCCCTGCCACACTTGTAACACTTCTGTGATCCAAAGCTTCTTCAAAAATAAGAAAATGAAATAATGATAGTATTAAAAATAAAAAATAAAATAAAATGATTTTAAAAATAAAAATTTGAGATAATAAAAATAATGAAAATATATTAAAAATGTTTTTTTGACATTTTGCATTTGATCAATGTAAGATCTATTTTCCTATATGTACAGTGACATTTTCTCCTATTTATTCCCCTACTGCCTTACTTTTTTCATTTTGTTCTCAAAGAAGTTTTAGGTTACAGAAAAGTCATGTACTGAATACAGAGGACTCCCATATACCCAACATCCTGTTCCTTTTCCCCATTCACCAATTAATAGCATTTTATATGTGGATGGTATGTTTTTTACAACTGATTTACAGATATTGAAACATAGCTACACACCCTGGTAAATGGTTTACATTATGGTTTACATTTTGGTACATACAATTTTTAAACGTCAATGCAATTCAACATGGCTTGTATCTATCATAGCAAGATCATGTAGAACACTTCCATCTCCCCTAAAATGCACCTTGTTCCATCTAGTCTATTCCTCCCTCCTCTTCCACTCAGACCCCATGGCAACCACCAAGCTTCACTTATTGAAGGTCAAGATTCATAGTTACCTGCAATAACTTTGAGGGCTTGACAACATTGGTATGTTCTCCCCTATTAGGCACTGCCCATACTCTCAAGATACTCTCATCCTAATATTTGAGAACACAGCAGGCCTCCCCAGGATGAGAGTCCACCACCTTGCCATTCATTATTTGTGTCTCCACCCACAGATAAAACACACTATGACAAGATAAACACTCACAAACTACTTCGAAGCCTGCCCCAGGTGCACACTGTCCAGAATGACACCCACATCCAACACCCCAAACCAGAAACCCTCACTTGCATTATTCCAAAAGAGAATTCCCAACATTATACCCACCATTCCCCAGTGTTCACCTCCTCCCTCCCCCAACCCTCCTCCCAGTTCCATGGACAGTCCAACCCTCCACCCCACCCCACCCACCTGACAAATCAGCAACACCAAGCCCAACAGCATCATTACACCACAGCCATGCCCATCCACTGTACAACTACACACTTACACATTATCATAGATTTTCCCCATACAGGTGTTGGCTCACAATTTTCTTCACACTTTCTGTCTCCTGTGAGCCTAGCTTCCAGACTTTTGCTCTGTGAGACTGCTCAATTTGCTTAATTTATATTAGTGAGGTCATGTAATATTTGTCCTTCACCACCTGGCTTGCTTCATTCAACATAAGGTCCTCAAGATTCATCCATGTTATCCCATATGTTAATACTGTATTCATTCTTATAGCTGAGTAATATCCCATTGTATGCATATATGAAAATTTATTTATTCATTGATCTGTTGAAAGAAATTTGGGTTGATTCCAACTTTTAGAACTAGTGAATAATGTTGCTATGAACTGTCATGTGCATGTATCTCTTCATGGCCTTGCTTTCAGTTCTTCTGGGTATATACCAAGCAGTGGAATTGCTGGATCATATGGCAGTCCTATATTTAATTTTCTGAGGAAACACCAAACTGTCCTCCACAGTGGCTACACCATTCTACATTCCCACCAGCAGTTGATGAATGTTCCCATTCCCCCACATCCTCTCCAATACTTGTAGCCCTCTGTTTTCTTAATAGCCACCAGTCTAATGGGTGTAAGATGATATCTCATTATAGTTTTGCTCTATATTTTCATAATAGCTAATGATGTTGAGCATCTTTTCCTGTGCTTTTTAGCAATTTGTATTTCTTTCTTTGATAAGTGTGTATTCAAATCACTTTCACAGTTTTTAAATGGATTTTTTGTCTCTTTATTTTCACGGTGTAGGATACCTTTATATATACTGGATATTAGGCCTCTATCAGATATATGGTTACCAAATATTTTCTCCCATTGAGTAGACTGCCATTTCACTTTCTTGACAAACTTCTTTCACGTGCAAAAGTTTTTAATTTTGGGAAGGGATCATTTATAATTTTTTTTCTTTTTCTGCTTGTGCTTTGAGTGTAAAGTTCATGAAGCCATTTCCTAATACAAGATACTGTACATGCTTCCCCACATTATCTTCCAAGGTCTTTATGGTATTGGTTCTTATATTTAGATCTTTGCTACATCTTGAGTTAATTTTTGTAAGGTGTGAGATGGTGTTCCTCTATCATTCATTTGGATATGGATATCCAGTTCTCCAAGCACCATTTGTTGAAGAGTCCATTCCTTCTTAGTTGAATGGGCTTGGTGACCTTGTTGAATATCAGTTCACTTTATATGCTAGGATCTTTATCAGAACTCTCAGTATACTCAGACATACTCTTCATTGGTCCATTTGTCTATCCTTGTGCCAATACCACACAGCTTTGACCACTGTAGCTATGAAGTATGTTTTAAATCAGGTAGTGTGATTCTTCTGATTTCATTTTTCCTTTTCAATGTCTTTGGCTATTTGAGGCCTCTTGCCATTCCAAATAAATTCCATAGTTAGTTTTTCCAATTCAGTAAAGAATGCTGTGGTGATTTTTATTGGGACTGTATTAAACATATTTTTACAGTTTGGGTAGGATAGACATTTTAATGATGTTTAGACTTCCTATCCATGAACAGAGAATGCTCTATTTATTTGTCTTCTTTGGTTTCCTTTAGCAGGATTGTGTAGTTTTCTGCATATAAGTGATTTACATCTTTAGGTAAATTTCTTCTTAAGTATTTGATTCTTTTAGTTGCTATTGTAAATGGGAATTTTTTTTATTTCCTCCTCAGATTGCTCATTATTGGTCTACAGAAATTCTACTGATATTTGCTCATTGATCTGATAACGTGGAACTTTAATAAACTCATTTATAAGCTCTATAAGATTTGATGTAGATTTCTCAGGGCTTTCTATTGATAGGACCATATCATCTGCAAATAGTGAGATTTTTACTTCTCCGTTTCCAATTTGGATGCCTTTTATATCTTTTTCTTGCCTGCTTGAGCAAGTGCTTCTAAGACAATGCTGAATAGAAGTGGTAAAAGTAGGCATACTTGTCTTGTTCCTGATCTTAGAGGGAGTGCATTTAGGATTTCATCACTGAATATGATGATAGCCGTGGGTTTTTCATATATACCCTTTATAATGTTAAGGAAGTTTTCTTCTATCCCTATCTTTTGTAGTGTTTTTTTTTTAATCAGAAAACGGTGCTGTATTTTGCCAAATGCTTTTTCTGCATCTATAGAGATGATCATGTGATTTTTTAAAGATCTGTTTATGTGGTGTATTGCATTGATTGGCTTTCTTATGTTGAACTATCCTTGCATACCAGGGATGAAATCCACTTGGTCATGGTATATAATTCTTTGAGGTGTTGTTGAATATAATTAGCAAGTATTTTATTGAGGAATTTAGCATCTAGGTTCATTAGAGGGATGAGGGATTTGTCTATAGTTTTCTTTTCTTGTGGTATCTTTGGCTTTGTTATTAAGGTGATGTTGGTATCATAGAAAGAGATAGGCAATGTTCCCTCCTCTTCTATTTTTTTGGGAGAGTTTAATCAAGATTAGGGTTAATTATTTCCTGATTGTTTGATAAAATTTACCTGTGAAGCAATCTGGTCCTGGGTTCTTATTAGTTGGGAGGTATTGTTGACTAAATTAATCTCATTCCTTTGAGTGGTCTGTTGAGTTCATCAATTTCTTCTTTTGACAATGTAGGCTGCTTGTGTGTTTCTAGGAATTTGTGCATTTCCTCTAAATTATCCATGTTGTTGGCATCCAATTTTTCAAAGTATCATTATATTAGTCTGCCAAAAGGGGTGCTAATGTAAGATACCAAAAAATGGGTTGGTCTTTATAAAGGGTATTTATTTGGGGTAGAAGTCCACAGATACCAGGCCATAAAGCATTAGGTTTCTTCTCTCACCATAGTCCATTGCCACATGTTAGGGCAAGACAGCTCAGCTGCCAACACCAGGGTTCAGGCTTCTTGGGTTCCTCTCTTCCTGGGGCTGCGTTTCTCTCTGGGCTTGGCTCCTGTTTACTCCACAAGATCAGCTGTAGATGATCAGGCAAACAGCTCGCTTCTCTTCTCCTGGGGCCTTCTTTCCAACATCAAAACTGCTTCTCAAAAACTGCTTCTCAAAATCTGTTTTTGCCATGCCTTTTATATTTGATTCCCCACCCACGAAGGGGTGGGGCTCAGCACCCTAATCATAAACTAATCATGCCCAGATTAACAGATCAGTATACAAGCATGATCCAATTATACTTTTGGAATTCATAATTACATCAAATTGGCCAACAGTTACATTCCACTCTCTGAATTCCAAAAATACTTTACAATATTCAAAAAAAACTTCAATCAGTAACAATTCAAGTACAAAATCATTTCATAATCAGTTTAAAGAAATACACTTTGTCTTGAGGCAAAATCCCGTATGCTGTAGACCTCTGAAACTTACAAAACCATTTAACTGCTTCCAATGCACAAATGGAAAGACAAAGGATAAACATTTTCAATATCATAAGGAGAAATTGGGATGTTAAACATGAGTCATGGATCCTTTACAGTTCAGTAAAACTGAAGGGCATCCTCCATTTGATTTCAATCTGAGAGTCATTCTTAGGAAGATGGTTTCTTCTCCTTGGGGCCAAATTGGAACCCACCGTTTCCACAGGCTTGCCCAACGGCCATTTTCTCGGTTCCACCCTCATCAAGCATCTGGGTGTCAGCCAAGTTCCAGACCTCACCCTCCAAGAGTGTTGGGGTGATTGCCACACTTTACCCAATCTTTGGGTTAGAGTCTTAGCCTCCCTAGGACAGTGAGGTGAAGACAACATTCCCCCTAACCTTTGGCATACAGGTTCAACCCTCTCAGAGGAACAAGTTGACCACCTGGCCTTCCCTAATGTTTGGCATACAGGTTCAACCCTCTCAGAGCAATGGGTTGACCACCTGGCCTTCTCTAATTTATGGGGGACAGGTACACCACTCTCAGACCTATGGGGTGTTGACCTTAACCGCCCTAATCTTTGAGAAATGTGCTCCACCCTCCCTGCACCCTTGGGTGGCAAAACTCTCCCAGAACATTGGGTGGGGACATCCACCCTCTTCAACTGCTGGGGAAAACTCACCCTCTCTGTACCATGGGGCCTCAAAACTTTCTCAGAACATTGGGTAGGAACATCCACCTTCTTCAACTGCAGGGGCAAACTCACCCTCTCTGTACACATGGGTGGGGCTCCTCTCTTGCCCCAAGGAGATGTCTTAAGTCCAGCTCTCTGCTTCCACGGTTTTCTTCTTAAAGCTGATGCTCCTTCAATCTCTCCTTTCCATGTCCTCTTTTGTCCAAGCTGACAGTCGTTTTATTCATACAGCTTTCTCAACAACTTTGTTGGTTTAGCATGCAGGAAGCAGGGGTCTGTGCCATCAGACAGTAAGACTTTCCACAAGTCTTTCCGAGCTAACTGCATCTTCAATTCTGAGTTACGAGTTCCAAGTTTAGTAAAGTCTTCAAAGAGGACATTTTCATCTGGGAATTTGATTTCCAGAAACTTGGATTTTCCAGAATCAGTTTCTGTTTTCTTTGTGCCCAAAAGTTCAGTCCTTAGAGTATTTTGCTCATCTAGTATTTTGCTATAAGCTGCAAGGACAAGCCAAGCCACATTCTCTGAGTTTGGTTTGGAAAGTTCTTCAGCTAAATACTCTGGTTCACCATTTTCAAATTCTGTCTTCCATATAACACCAAGAGTTAATCTTACTAAGATCTCTGCAACTTTAAAACATGGATCACCTTTCTTCCAGTTTCCAATAATTGTTTCATCATTTACTTCCAAGGCATCATTAAGTCTCTTTAGCATCCATATTACTATCAAAAGTCTCTTCAAAGTGATCTAGGACTTTTCCATCAAGCATTTCAAAATTCCTTCAAAAAATACCCCTTACCCATTTATAAAACCATTCCAACATTTTGGTATATGCAAAAGCACTTCCCCACTCCTTGGTACCAAATTCTGTATTAGTCAGCCAAAAGGGGTGCTAATGTGAGATACCAAAAATGGGTTGGTCTTTATAAAGGGTATTTATTTTGGGTAGAATTCCACAGATACCAGGCCATAAAGTGTTAAGTTTCTTCTCTCACCACAGTCCATTGCCAAGTGTTAGGGCAAGAGAGCTGCCGACATTTGCCAGGGTTCAGGCTTCTTGGGTTCCTCTCTTCCTGGGGCTGCGTTTCTCTCTGGGCTTGGCTCCTGTTTCCTCCACAAGATCAGCTGTAGATGATCAAGCAAACAGCTCGCTTCTCTTCTCCTGGAGCCTTCTTTCCAACATCAAAACTGCTTCTCAAAATCTGCTTCTCAAAATCTGTTCTTGCCATGCCTTTTATATTTGATTCCCCACCCACCAAGGGGTGGGGCTCAACACCCTAATCATAACCTAATCATGCCCAGATTAACAGATCAGTTTACAAACATGATCCAATTATGTTTTTGGAATTCATAATTACATCAAATTGGCCAACTGTTACAATCATCTTATGATACTCTTTATTTCTGTGCGGTCAGTGGTTATATCCCCTTCCTCATTTTTATTTTATGTACTTACATCTTTTCTCTTTTTTCTTCATTATTCTATCTAAGGGTTTGTCAATTTTATTAATCTTCTTGAATAACCAGTTTTTTTTTTCTAGTGCTTCCATATTTTCTATTGCATTTAGTTCTGCTCAAATCTTTGTTATTTCGTTTTCTCTACTTCCTTTGTGGTTAGTTTGTTGATCTTTTCCTAATTCCTCCAGGTTTCATTTATGTCTTTGATTTCAGCTCTTCTTTTGTTTTTAATATAGTGATTTAGTCCTATGAATTTCCCTCTCACTACAGTTTTTGCTGCAACCCATATGTTTTGATACGTTATTTTGTAATTTTCATTCATTTCAATGGAGTTACTGATTTCCTTTGAGATTCCTCCTTGACTCACTGTTTGTCCCAGTGTGTGTTGCTCAGCTTCCATATCATTGTGCCTGATATGGTTCTTTGCCCCTTACAGATTTCCAGCTTCTTTATATTCTATTCTGGTCAGAGTTTAATTTGTATAATCTGATCTTTCTGAATTCATTGAGAATTGTTCTGTGACCTAGCATGTGGTTTATTCTGGAGAATGATCCATGTGCACTTGAGAAGAATGTATACCCTGCTTTATTTGGGTGTAATGCTCTGTATATGTCTATTAGGTCCAGGTTCTCTAATGCATTATTCAAAGTCTTTGTTTATTTATTGATTCTCTGTTGATATGCTCTATCTAATGATGATAATGGTGTATTAAAGTCCCCCAATATAATTGTAAATTCTTCTATTTCTCCAGTTAGTTTCTTCAGTGTTTACCTCATGTGATTTGAGGAGCCTTGGTAAGGTGCATAAATGTTTATGATTGTTCTTTCTTCTTTATAGATTACCCCTTGGATTAATGTACAGTGTCCATCTTTTCCTCTTACAATAGTTTTGCATTTAAAGTCTATTTTGTTCAATATTAGTATAGCTACTCCCACACTTTATTGGTTATTTTTTGCTTCTGAAATTGTTTTCCATCCATTCACATTTTCAGCCTCCTTGCATCCCTGGGTTTAAGGTGGGGTTTTTGTAGACAGCATATAGATGGGTCATATTTCCTTATCCATCTTGCCAATTTATGTCTCATTACTGGTGAGTTTAATCATTAACATTCAATGTTATTACTGTCAAGGGTTTACTTACATTAGCCAAATTTTCTTTAGGTTTATGTATGCCATATGCATTTTTATTTCTCTTTTTATCTTATTAGTTGCTCTTACACTCTCTTCCAACTCTATCTTTCTTGTTTTTTCCTTTTGACCTGCAGAACTCCCTTTAAGATTTCTTAAAGTGCAGGTTTCTTTTTGACATACACTCTTAATTTCCGTTTATCTGTGAATATTTGGAACTCTCCCTCATTTTTCAATGCCAGCTTTGCTGGATAGAGAATTCTTAGCTGGATTTTTTTTCTTTTTTTCATTTGGCATGTTAACTATGCCATACCATTGCCTTCTTGCAACCATGGTTTAAGATGAGAATTCATCACTTAATCTTATTGAGCTTCCCATGTATATGATGGTTCTCTTTTCTCTTGGTGTTTTCAGTATTATTTCTTGGTCTTGAGCATTGGACAATTTAGGATGTATACTGTTTGGGGTGCACTACACTTCCTGGACATGTACATCTATCTCCCTCAATATGGTTGAGAAGTTTTCATCCATTATTTCCTCCAACACTCCTTCTGTCCCCTTTCCCTTCTCTTCTCCATCTGGGAGGCCTAGAATGTCTATTTTTGTGCATTTCTTGTTGTCATTCAAATGCTTTAGTCCCTGCTGAATTTTTTTCTATCTTTTTATCTGTGTATTCTACTATCTGATTTATTTCAGATGTAGTGTTTCCACATCACTGATTCTTTCATCTGTTTTTTTAAATATGTTGTTTTGTGATTCCAGTGTATTTTTGATTTCTTGGATTGTGCCATTCATCAATGTTATATCTGTTATCTTTTTATGTATGTTTACTATTTTCTCAGTGTGTTCTCCAAGCATCCATGTAATATCCTTAATCTCTTCCCTCACTTTATTGATTCATATTTGTTTGGACAACTATGACTAGTTCTTCCATATTCTGCATCTCCTCTTGGTTTTTTGTTTGTTTGTCAGACTGGGCCATGCCTTCTTATTTCTTAGAATGCCTTTTAATTTCTTGTTGGTGTCTAAGCAACTGTTTATCTTGATGGATTTATTCAGTTGATTCATGTCTCTCTGTATTCTATGTTTTTATTTTTGTTATTGTGTGTGTGGTAAGGTTTCACTTTGACACTTTGTTCTTCTTATTCCATTTCCTTGTTGCTGTCTATGTTCCCTTGAAAGAGAAAAAAAAGGAACAGAAAAAAGGAAAGAGATAGTAAAAGAAAAAACATAATAATATTAATAGAAGTATAAGTAAGAGAGGAACTGTATAAGATCTATTAAATTATAATATTAACATGAGTAAGAAGCACAGAAGAATAAGATTAGAAAAGTGGAATAAAAACAATGAAACAAGAAAAACAATAGAGAAAAATATATAGAATGAATTAAAACCCTGGAATTGTGAGAATAGGGGGGTAAAAAAGAGAAAAGAGAGAAAGAAAAAAGTAAAAAAAGAAAGTAAAGAGAAAAAAAGGAGAGAGTATTAAAAACAAGAAAAATTGAAGACCAAATTAAAGAGTTGAAATGAAAGAATAACAACAGAAAACAAAAAATATAAAGATGAAGGAGAAAAAAATAATAGTATAGGTAGAGTAAATCAGTAAACAAAAGAAAAAGAAACAGAGAAACAAAGGGAGGGGAAGCACAACAAACAAGAAAGAAGACTGCAGTAACTCAATAAAAAAAGGAAACAGAAGAAAAAATAAAAATAAAAAACATAGAAAAACAGCCCTCTCTCTTAGAGTTCTATGAATCTTCTCAGGCTGATGATGATCATCAACCACTCACCCAGCAGTTTGCTCTCTGCAGGTTTTGAATGAGGTTTTAGTGAGTATAATAAGAGAAATAAAGTGGTAACCTTTTAGGAGTCAGGGAAGATGGCATCAGACTAGGTGGGCACTCATCATCTCTCTCACAGAGGACAGCTGATTGGGGAAAGGATGCTGCCTGAGTGTTCTGTTCTGGCACCCCATGGAGTGAGAACCTTAGGGACATCAATCTGGAAGGAGCTGGACAGTGAGGTGGATTGCTCAATATAAAATCATGAGTTTTTCTCCTGCTGGAAATCATAGACATGAATGGTTAAGCCCCACCCTCAGTACAAAGGGCTAAGGTGAGACCTGAGTCCTGCTGGCAGCCCAGCGAGAAGGAGCATTCTCTGAGAGTAGGAGAGTTCTGGCAGTGGGTGGAGAGGGGTTTCTTTTCTGTGGGTTTGGCTGCCTGGACCCCCTTGCAGCTTTAGGAGCAAACCAGCCATCTTGAAGTGGTACAAGACTGAGGGGAGAGGTGAATCTGCTGTGGAAGCCTGATTTACCTAATGATAAATTTGCAGTAAATTTATGAAATCAGGCCCTGGGAAACAGAGGCTTGGTTCAGGAGGGGGTGGAGTCAGCCAATTTTATATTTCCGTGTGGAGATGTATTAGAATTTCAGCTCCCCTTGGGAGGTAAGGGAATGAGAGATGAATGAACATATCCAGGAAGCACAGTGCACCCCAAACAGTATAAATCCCAACAAGCCTAATCAAAGACATATAATTATCAAAATGTCTAATGCTCAAGTCAAAGAGAAAATTCTCAAGGCAGCAAGAGAAAAGAGAACCATCACATACAAGGGAAGTACAATAAGATTAAACGCTGATTTTTCATTTGAAATGATGGTGGCAAAAAGACAGTGGTATGACATAGTCAAGGTACTAAGAGAAACAAACTTCCAGCCATGAATTCTCTATCCAGCAAAGCTGGGATTCAAAAATGATGGCGAGTTCAAAATATTCACAGATAATTAGAAATTAAGAGAGTATGCCAATAAGAAACCTGCACTTCATGACATACTAAAGGAAGTTCTAAAGTTTGAAAGGAAAAAACAGGAGAGAGGGAATTGGAAGACAGTGTAAGAACAACTAAAATGACAAAAAGAAATAAAAACAACATATGACATACTTAAACCCAAAGAAAATATGGCTGAAGTAAGAAATTCATTGAGAGTGATAACACTGAATGTTAATGGATTAAACTCAACAGTTAAAAGACACAGATTGCAAGAATGGATAAGGAAATATGAGCCATCTATATGCTGTCAACAAGAAACCAACCTTAGAACCAGGGATTCAAGGAGGCTGAAAGTGAATAGCTGGAAAAAAATGTTACAAGCAAAAAACAAACAAAAAACAGCAGGAGTAGTTATCCTAATATCAGAAAAAAAAAAAAGACTTTAAATGCAAACTTTTGTAAGAGACAAAGATGGACACTATATATCAGTTAAATGGGTAATCTTTCAAGAAAAGAGAACAATCATAAACATTTATCCTCCTAATCAGGGAGCCTCAAAATATGAGGCAAACACTGGAAAAATTAAGTGAAGAAATAAATGCCTCTACAATTATAGTGTGGGACTTTAATATACCATCATCACTATTAGACAGTAAATCTAGACAGAGAATCAATAAAAAAACAAAGGCTCTGAATAATACATTAGACAACCCAGACCTAATACACATATATAGAGCGCTACACCCAAATACAGTGAGATATATATTCTTCTCGAATGCACATGGATCATACTCCAAGATAGACCACATGCTAGGCCACAGAACAACTCTCAATGAATTCAGAAAGATTGAGATTATACAAAGTAATTTCTCTGACCACAATGGACTGAAATTGGAAATCGCTAAAGGCCAGAGAACCAGATTAAATACAAAGATATGGAAGTTAAACAACACACTCTTAGACAAACAGTGAGTCAAGGAAGAAATTGCAAAAGAAATCAGTAACTACCCTGAAACGAATGAAAATGAGAACACAACATATCAAAACTTATGGGACTCAGCCAAAGCTGTACTGAGAGGGAAATTCATCACCATAAATGCATATATTAAATAAGACCGAAGAGCTAAAATTAAAGACCTAACTCCACACTTGAAGAATTGGAAAAAAACAGCAAACTAACCACAAAGGAAGTAGAAAAAAGGAAATAACAAAGATTAGAGCAGAACTAAATGAAATAGAAAATAAGAAAGCACTAGGAAAAATAAACAAAACCAAAAGCTTCTTCTACGAGAAGTTCAATAAAATTGACAAACCCTTAGGCAGATTAACAAAGAAAAAGAAAGAGCAGATGCAAATACACAAAATAAGGAATGAGGAAGGAGATATCACTACTGACCCCACAGAAATAGTCTCATGAGGATACTTTGAAAAATCATGTGCCAACAGGAATGATAATTTAGAGGAAATGGACAAATTCCTAGGAACTCGCAAACAGCCTACATTGATGAAAGAAGAAATTGATGAAAACAACAGTCCAATTACAAGTAAAGATATAGAATCAGTCTTCAAAAACCTCCCAACTTAGAAGAGCCCAGGACCAGATGGCTTCACAGCTGAATTCTACCAAACATTCCAGAAAGAGCTAACACCAATCCTGCTTAAGCTCTTCCAAAAAATGGAAGTAGAGGGAATATTGCCTAACTCATTCTATGATGCCAACATTACCCTAACACCAAAACCAAACAAAGATATCACAAGAAAGGAAAATTACAGACGACTTTCTCTAATGAATCTAGATGCTAAAATATTCAAGAAATACTTGCTAATCGCATTCAACAACATATCAAAAGGATTATACACCATGACCAAGTGTGTTTTATCCCAGGTATGCAAGGATGATTCAACATAAGAAAATCAATCAATGTAAAAAACCACATAAACTGATTGAAAGGAAAAAATCACATGATCATCTCTATGGGTGCAGAAAATGCATTCGAGAAAATACAGCACCCTTACCTGATAAAAACACTGCAAAAGATAGGAATAGAAGGAAACTTTCTGAACATGATAAAGGGTATATATGAAAAACCCAAAGCTAACATCATCTTCAATGGTGAAATCCTAAAAGCCTTCCCTCTGAGACTGGGAACAAGATAAGAATGTCCACTATAACCGCTCTTATTTAACATTGTATTAGAAGTACTCCATCGAGCACTGAGGCAAGAAAAAGATATAAAAAGCATCCAAATTGGAAAAGAAGAAATACAAATTTCATTATTTGCAGACGACATGATCCAATACATAGAAAGACCTGAGAAATCTACAACTAAGCTTCTTGAAATTATAAAGGAGTGCAGTAATGTCACAAGCTATAAAATCAATGCTCAAAAATCAGTAGCATTTCTGTACACCAATAATGAGCAATCTGAGGAGGAAATCAAGAAAAATTACCATTTACAAGAGTAACTAAAAGAATCAAATACCTAGGAATAAATTTAATTAAAGATGTAAAGTACTCATATACAGAAAACTACACAACACTATTAAAGTTAATCAAAGAAGTTGTAAATAAATGGAAGAATATTCCTTGTTCATGGATAGGAAGATGAAAATTCATCAAGATGCCTATCCTAACCAAACTAATCTACAGATTTAATGCAATGCCAATAAAAATCAAAGCTGTATTTTTTAAGGAATTGAAAAAACTAACTACAAAATTTATTTGGCAGGGTAAGAGGCCCCAAATCACCAAAGACATATTGAAAAAGAAAAATGAAGTTGGAGATATCACACTACCTGACTTTAAAACATAGTACAAAGCTACAGTGGTCAAAACCACATGCTATTGGCACAAGGATAGACATACTGACCAAGGGAATTGAATTGAGAGTTGTGATATAAATCCTCACTTATACAGTCATCTAATATTTGACAAGGCCACCATGCCCACTCAGTTGGGAGACAATGGCTTGGGAGAAGTGGATATCCAGATCCAAAAGAATGAGAGAGGAACACCATCTCAAACCTTATAAAAATCAACTCAAGATGGATCAAAGATCTAAATATAAGAACCAAGACAATAAAGACCTTGGAAGATAATGTAAAGAAGCATCTACAGAATGTTGTAATAGGAAATGCTTTCATGAACTTCACACCCAAAGCATGAGCAGCAAAAGAAAAAATAAAAAGAAAGCAAAAGAGAAAAAACTTTTGCACCTCAAAGGAGATAATCAAGAAAATAAAAAGGCAGCTTAGCGAATGGGAGAAAATATTTGGCAACCATATATCTCATAGGAGCCTAATATCCTGCATATATAAAGAAATCCTACACCTCGAAAATAAAAAGACAAACAGCCCATTTAAAAAATGGGTGAGTGACCTCAAAAGACACTTTTCCAAGGAAGAAATAAAAATGGCTAAAAAGCACATGAAAAAATCCTTGACATTGCCAGCTATTAGGGAAATGCAAATCAATACAAAAATGAGGTACCATCTTACACCCATTAGAATGGTGGCTATAAAAAAACAGCATACTATAAGTGTTGGAGAGGATGTGGAAGAATGGGAACTCTCATCCACTGCTAGTGGGATTGTGGAATGATCCAGTCACTGTGGAGGACAGTTTGGCAATTTCTCAAAAACCTAACTATAGATCTTCCATATGATCCAGTGATTCCACAGCTGGGTATATACCCAAAAGAATTGAAAGCAAAGAAAAGAACAGATTTATGCACACCATTGTTCATAGCGGCATTGTTCACTATTTCCAAAAGTTGGAATCATCCCAAGTGCCCATCAACAGATGAATGGATAAACAAAATGTGGTACAGACATTCAATGGAATATTACTCAGCTGTAAGAAGGAATAAAGTGCTAACACATGGAATAGCATGGATGAATCTTGAAGACCTTATGTAGAGTGAAGCAAGTCAGGCATTGAAGGATGAACAGTGCATGACCTCACTGGTATGAAATAAGGAAATTGTGCAGTCTTTGAGAACTATTGTCTGAAAGATAGGTTTACAAGAAAGAGAAAGAAAAGAGAAAGTTGTGAGCCATCACCCATACGGACATAATCTGTGGTAAAGTGATAGAGTGTAGTTGCGTATTGAAGGCATAGGACAGGTGGGTAGTGATCTTATTGGGTTTGGTGGTCCAGCATTGACAGGCAGGTAGATTGGGAAGGGTGGGTTAGAATACCCAGGATACTGGGGGGGAGAGATGGGAAAGGGACCAGGTGAACACTTGGGATTTGTAGGTATGAGGTTGAAAGTATAGTGGTGGGAATGCTCCTATGACAATATGACAGAGAATTGTCACTGATTTAAGGTGTTGGTTGGGGGGACATTCGGGACAGGACACATCTGGAGCAGGCTTCTAGGGAGTGTGTGAGTGGTCATCTTGTCATAATGTGTTGCATCAGTGGGTGGAGACACACACAATTATCGGGAAAGAAATGGACTCCCATCTTTGGGAGGACCGATTCTCTCAGAATTAGACAGGTGGGTGTCTCCTATGAGTGAGGGCAGTTCCTAATAGGGGAGGACAAACCAGTGTGTCAAGACATCTTGTTGCATGTTACTATGAATCTTTTCATTCAATGAGTCAAGCCATGGGGTCATCATGGGCCCCAGGATGACAGTGAGGGAGGAACAGAATAGATCAAACAGGGGGTATTTAGTGCTCAGTGGAAATGTTTTTCATTACCTTTCAATGATGGACACAGGACATGGTAAATTTCATCAAAATTTATAAAAGTGAACAGTTTAAAATATAAACCATACTGTAAACCATTGACAATGTTTAGTAGCTATGTTTCACTCTCTGTATAATAGTTATAACAATGCTACCATCCACATACAAAAAGGTTTTAATATAAGATGAGGAAAGGGGATGAGATTGGGTATATGAGAATCTCTTGTATTCTGTGTGTGACTTTGCTGTCACCTAAAACTTCTTTGAAAATTAAGTGAAAAATAGTGAGACAATGGGGAGTGAGAGGGGAAAAGTACCACTGTACAGACTGGACACCAGATATTGCAGTGATAAAAGGCAAAATGTGAAAAAAAAAATTTTTTTTAAATTTTCTTCCATTTTTTGAATATCCCAATCCTTTAATATTATTTTATTTTTAGTTTGTTTTTAAGTTTTCATATATTTTATCTCTTACATTTAAACTTATCATTATTATTTCATTTTCCTATTAATTGTATTTGGCTATTGTATTGGCTTCATCTTTAAAGAAGCTTTGGATCACAGAAGGGTTACAACTGGGGAGGGAGAGGATTTTTGGTGGGGTTGTCAGGGATGGAGGTTCATGGGATGAAGTTCACCTGAATATACATAAAAGGTATTTAAAATTGTTCAAATCCTCATGGGGCATGGTCACACTGGGTGGAGGATCACTCAATAAACGAGGGAATATTGAATTCCGATCCTGGAAAGCTCTGCCACATTCTGCAAGGGAGCAGCAATAGTCCACCAAGTGCAGGGGCAGTGTCTCGCAAAGGAGGATGATCCACTGATAGGCCCTTGTTATTTTTGACCAGACCTATGAGTCTTTGCTCTTGAAATTGAAAGTTGGCCTATGGTTTTGGGGTGCCTAAGGGTTGCCTCCTGAGAGCCTCCTTGTTGCTCAAATGTGGCCTCTCTCTAAACCAAACTCAGCATATGAATGCATTACCTTCCTTCCAGCATGGGACATGACTCCGAGGGATGAGCCTCCTTGGCAATGAGGAATTACTACCAAGAGCCAACTGGCAATATGACTGGAAAAAGACCTCAAATAAAATGTGGAGATGGTAAAGACAAATGAGTTCATATGGCTAAGAGGCTTCAAAATGAGTCAGGAGGTTATCCATGAGGTAACACTTATGCACATCTCAGTAGGGCCTCATAGGATTCCAATGTGGATATCACCCCAAATAGAGGGGCTCCTGAGGGCTCTGGAGACATCCAAGTCCTATATCAGGGTGGATAGCTCCAGAGTTTGTACCTTATCAGTGGGCTCTACTTTGGAAACTGTGCTCCTGAAAGTGATAGTTGGACTCAAATATGTCTTCCCTGTACATGGTCCATCTGTCCCTTCTATTCAAACCTATATGTGGTGCTGGAGTTTGTAGATGTACTTGCAGAGACTGGAGTCTTTGGGCTGTCCATGTGCCAGCTGGGCCCAGAATCTCAGTGGATCTGCAACTCCTACTCTACAGTTCAATGGACTTACCTAGGACAACTGGCAGGGATATGATGATGGACAATGGCCATCCTAGGGAATGGAGAGAGTCTGCAGCTGCAGGCAGGATAATCCCATCCATCTTATCCATGGGATATAAGGCCCCTCTTACTTGGAGGTGGAATGGACATCACCATCCCAGACTCCTCAGGATTGGGGGAGAGCTATGGACTAGAGTGGACTTACTGGTATTCTGTAATAGACATATTGTGATTCAAGCAATGGAAGAAATTACAACATTAATGTGGAACCAGTGGCCACTGAACACTTTGGGTGCAGGGAAAGGGAAAAGCAGTTGTAATACAGGGGCTTTTGAGGGACTTGGGAATTATCTTGAGTGATATTGCCATGACAGATATAGGCCATTTTATATCAGCATATAACATGCTGAAATGTGTGGGAGAGAGTGTGGTTTACAATGTGAAGTATGGTCCATGCTTAGTGGCAAAGCCCCAGTATGTGTATACCGATTGCAGGTGATGTGCCACACTAATGAAAGATGTTTATGTGGGAGGTTGTGGGAGGTGTGGGAGGTGGGGGCATATAGAAATCCCTATAATTTTTGTGTAACATTTATGTAATCTAATTATCTTTTTAAAAAGTAAAAAAAAAAATTATTAAAAAGTAACCTTTTTTAAAAAAATAAGAGATTCAAGAAAAGCTGATACAAAGAGAATGTCTATGTGTTCCCTGTCATGAAGTTTCAGCAAAATGCCTGATATCCTGGTGGATCACTTCTTAAAGAAGAGCCAGGAATTGAACCAGGGACATCAATATATGCCAGATAGAAATTTTTCCACTGAGCTATTTTGCCTACTTAGGTTATTTAACCTTTCAGAAGGCTATTCACCCCTTTCCCCTCAGGCAGGTAAGATTCCCTGCAGTACCCTGGAATCCTGCTGATCAGCTGCCTGTCTCTGCCTCCTCTCTGATGTAATTGCTTTCTTTATCTAGTTGGCTGAGCATGACAGCCTGTCTGAGGAGATGTCCTCCCCTCTCCCTGTGGAGCTTGGGTCCCTTCTGATATTCAAGGGGGTCCCAGCTGGCTAAACATATTGCAAAGACATCACTTTACACTCTCTCAGACCTCTCTACCTCTCAGGGAATCTCCTGTCACTCTCCTGTTTGGAGCAAGGAGTCAGAGGCTCCACCTAGGCTCTTTGTCCTGAGGGCAGGTTCTGTGTGATGCTTCCAGCCACTGAGGCAAGCAACCCATGATTTTTCCATGGCTTCCCTAACTGCCCAATACTCTCCTAGATGACTCAGAGCACCTTCCCATTCTATGTGAATTGAAAGGGGCTGGCAAGGAGAAAGACATCTGCTGTTCTCTCGGGTACAATCTGCCAGGAGTTTTACTCTCACTTAATATCTTTAGGTTGGGGGAAGGGAGCCCTTCCTGTTGGATGGGACGTTTAATAACTCACAATTACTTGTTTTGGCTTCTTCATCTCTCTGACCCACACTCTCCTGGGAGTTATGAAGAAGTGTCCTGATTTGCTGTACCCCAAAACATGTGCCCAAGGTAGCCTCTGGCTCTTTCTCTGTTGTTTTAGTGAGAGCTGAGCTTTATCTGCCTAACCCTTTGTTCATATTCCAACCTATCAATATATGTGTTATACAATGAGCCAAATAATGAATTTTATGCTCCAAAATAAAAATGCTCATTTGATTCATCTCTGTGATTCAGACTTGTGGGAGTAAAAAGTAAATTAATTGTAAATAATTAACAAAGAAAGGAAGTCTCTTGTTTGATTTATCCTGAGAAATGTAAGTATTTTGTGAAAATTAACGAGAAAGTTAGGAAAACTATTATACTGAATTTTTATTTGAATTGTATTTTAATTTCATTCAACTAAAAATAATACACTATAGAACACTTACACTGACTATCTCAAGGAACTGACAGATCAACAGTATATATTTTTTATGTCTTAATATCATGGAATGGTGGACCTGAAAGGGTTCTTAAAGGATCTTCTGAACCAGCTCTGAGCACCCTATCCCCAATTTGACTGCTTCACATGATTAAACTCCTGGATGAGACTCTAGTTGTTTTAAGATTAAAGAAAGGCACAAAGAGGACTTAATTTATATATTGACTACTGATTTTAGAAATTCATCTGAGCTTCAAATTTCTCAGAGTAGTACTAGGTTAGAACCCAAAAGAGTTTCACTTTATCATCCATTTCCCTTTTCTTTGCTAAAGAACCCTATACTATTTAAAATCATGTTCTAATTATTTCCATTTTACAGGTGGTGAATTTGAGATTCCAAAAATAATAGTAAAAGTAAAAGGTAAAAGAGGACCTGTACCTCTTCACTCCAACCTTTCTTGTATAATCACCACCTTTCACCATGGTCTACTTCATTAGGCAATGGCAAGCAAAAAACAAACAAACAAACAAACAAAAAAAATACAGAAAGAAAGAAAGAAAGAAAGGAAAGCCTTGACTACTAACATTAGGGAGAAAAGCCTCACAGAAGGGGCTGCAGCTTGTTGGCTTTGCTTTCTGCTAAATTCATAGAACACCCAGCACAGTATGAAAGAAAATATTTCTCCTTCCTGAATAGGGTCTTTTGTAAGGTGTGAGTGATGACATAGGGAGTATCATTGCTATATGCTTTCTGCCTATCTTAGGAAACTAATTCTCCCCTCACAGGACCACTTTTGGAAACAGTGCTGAAACAAGCTTTGGCATTTTTCACAGGTGTGGACAAGATTGCTGGTATCATCTAATTAGTACCTTTTAATGCAATCTTGATTTCACAAGGAAACAATTTCAGAAGTGCCTAGTGTCTTTCTATTGTTTAGAGAGACAGTCTAGAAAATGGTCAGGAAGAAATCAGAATTAATGAATTTCAGGAACTGATATTGGAGAATTAGGTTTATTAAGGAAGTTAGTAAGCTTAAGGAAAACAAAAAGCAACAGCATTTATTGAGCACATTCTGCATGCCAGGCTTGGTATTATCTGTTTCATGTACACCATCCCAAGATGATGGAGAATTATCATGGTTCATTTTCTACACATCACCTGTGTGGACTGTTCAAAGCATAATGGAACCAGAGTCAGAACAAACTGAATTGTAAATTACAGTTCCACAATTTCAATCATTTGATAAGTATTTATTCAGGCCCTATTTAATAAAAGTCAACATTTTGCTAAATTCAGAGAACTTCATAATGAATAATGTAGAGATGCCACTCTGGTGGTGTAGAACTTAATCTCTAGAAGGGGCAATAACCACCTCCAGAACAAAGCAGAGGGAAAACTTAATAAATAAAACAATTAAGTCATCATTAACTAAACATAGAAAGAATTAGCCATTTAAGCCCAAGTCAGAGATTGGAAATACAATTATCTAGAAAGGAATTGAGGAAAGTCCTATTGTTTTATGGCTTGGACCACTGTGTACTACATGCATAAGTGACACTTTTTTTGTTGTTCCTAGATCTGTATGAATGGAACCAATGCCAGCCTGGACTAAAAAGGACAGAAAAGAGACAGACTGAAGGAAAATGACTTCAAATGCAGAACCATGGAAGCTGAAGTCTGGCCTGCAAAGCTTGGATTACTACACATGCCTGTGGCTTTGTAACTAACCCAGGCAAAGGAGAAAGGTGGGAAAAGATTAATTGGTAGCTGAGGCAATGTGGACAACTTTAGTCTCTGCAGCTTACAATACCAAATATACCCTCAACTCCGACTACACAACCAACAAGAGAGAAAGGGCAAGAATGTCCTGAACTAATGAGAGAAACTGTGCCCAGAAAACGTACATCCTGTAAGCCAGATGCCCAGACACCAATAAAAAATTACTATACATGACAAGAAACAGGAAGACATGGCCTAGTTAAAGGAACAATATAAGACTTCAGAGACATAAAGGTTTTGAGACACTACAATTTCAAACCAATCTTCTTAATAAATTCAATGAAATGGCTAAAGGGATTAAGGATATTAAGAAGACACTGGTTGAGCACAAAGAAGAATTTGAAAGCATACATAGAAAAATAGCAGATTTATAGGAATTAAAGGCACAATAAATGAAATTAAAAGTACACTGAAAGCATAAAACAGCAGATTTGAGGAGGCAGAAGAAAAGATAAGTGAGCTTGAAGACATGGCCACTGAAGGTGAACATGCAAAGAACAGATTTCTTTATCTGAATGGAAAAAAGAATGGAAAAAATTTAACAGGGTCTTAGGGATTTAAATGATGGCAAGAGACATTCTCCTTCATGGTTGTCCCTGAAGGAGAAGAGAAGGAAAAATTGTGCAGAAGGAATATTGGAAAAAAAAATGGTAGAAAATTTGCCAATCCTACTGAAGGACAGATTTTGGGTCCAAGAAGCAGAACATACTCCCATCTGAATAAATTTGAATAGATCTACTCCAAGGTACATACAAATTGGAATGTTAAATGTGAAAGACAAAGAGAGAATTCTGAGAGCAGCAAGAGAAAAATGATGCATCACATACAAGGGATACCCAGTAAGATTAAATGCTGATTTCTCCTTTGAAACCATGGAGGTAAGAAGGCAATGGTATGATATATTTAAGATAATTCAAGAGAAAAACTGCCAGCCAAGAGTCTTATATCTGGCAATATTGTCTTTCAAAAATGAAGGTGAGTTTAAACTGCTCACATATAAACAGAAATTGGGAGAGTTTGTAACCAAGAGGCTAGCTTTGCAAGAAAAACTAAAGTGAGTACTACAGCATGAATAGAAAAGACAGGAGAGAGAGAGGCTTGGAAGAGAGTCTAGAAATGATTTTATATCAGTAAAAGTAACTGATATAAAAATAGTGATTTTAAAAATGCCAGATAAAATCCAAAGGTCAAAATGGATAAAGAAAGAACTGCCTTTAAAGTAATAATATTGAATGTAATGGATTAAACTGCACAACCACACAAAGGCAGACTGGCAGCGTGAATAAGAAAATATAAGCCATCTAAATGCTGTCTACAAGAGACTCAACTTAAACCCAAGCATACCAATAGATTGAAAGGGAAGGCTGGAAAGATATTTAATGCATGCAGTAACCAAAAATTAAATTAAAAAAGCTGGTGTAGCTATATTTATATTGGATGAAAGAGACTTTAAAGGCAAAATTGTTATTGGAGACAAAGAAAAACACTAAATATTCATAAAAGGGGATAATCATCTGGAAGAAATAATAATAATGAATGTGTATGCACCTAACTGATGCCACACAAAATTGGCAAAATTGAAGGGAGAAATACATGTCTCTACTGTAATAGTTGGAAACTTCAATACACCACACTCAGCACTGGATAGAACTTATGGACAGAGCTACAATAAATCAACAGAGAGCTTGAATAATATGATAAATGGATTAAACCTAACAGACATATACAGTGCATTGCACCCCAAAATAGCAGGATATACATTCTTCTCAAGTTCTTATGAATCATTCTCTAGGATAGAACACAGGTTGTGTCAGAAAGCACATCTTACAATCAATTCAACAAGATCAAAATTACACAAAGCATTTTTTCTGATTATAGTAGAATAAAGTTGGAAATCAACAGGAAGTAGAAAAAAGGAAAATCCACAAATATACGGAAATTAAACAACACACTCTTAAATAATCAGTGGGTCAAAGAATAAATTGTGAGAGAAATCAATAAATAGCTTGAGATGAATGAAAAGTGGACCACCACATATCAAAACCTATGAGAAGCAATGAAGGCAGTGCTGAAAGGGAAATTTATAGTCCACAATACCTACATTAAAAAAAGAAAGAAGAGCTAAAATTAATGACCTAACTACACAGCTAGAGTAACTAGAAAAAGAAGAGCAAACTTTCACAAAGAATGCAAAAAGAGTGAAAAAACAAAGATCAGAGCAGAAATAAATGAAATTGAGAACAGAAAAACAGTTGAGAAAATTAATAAAACCAAAAGTTGGTTCTTCAAGATTAACAAATTTGACAAACCCTTAGCTAGACTGACAAAGAAAAAAAGAGAAGATGCAAATAAACAAAATGAAAAAGTGAAAATGAGGACATTACTAAAGACCACACAGAAATAAGAAAGATCATAAGAGGATACTATGAACAACTTTATGCAATCAAACTAGACAATGTAAATGCAACAGAAAAATTCCTCAGAACATATGAACAACCTACTGTCACCCTATAAAATCTAGAAGACCCCAACAAAACAATCAAAAATAGATTGAAGCAGTCATAAAACAACTCCCCCAAATCAAAAGCTCAGGACCAAATGGTTTCACTGGTGAGTTCTACCAAGTATTCCAAGATTTAATTACCAATCTTACTGAAACTCTTCAAAAAGTTGAATAAGAAGGAACACTACCAGACTCATTCTATGGAGTCATGATAACCCTAATACCAAAGCCAGATAACGATATTATGAAAAAAGAAAATTGCAGACATATTTACTTTATGAACACGAAGGCAAAAATCCTCAACAAAATACTTGTGAATGAAATCCAACAGCACATTAAAAGTATTACTCATCATGATCAAGTGGTTTTTATACAGGGCATGTAAGGGTGGTTCAAGACAAGACAATCACACTAACGCACCACATTAATAAATCAAAGAAGAAAAATCACATGATCCTATTCATTGGTGCAGAAAAGTCATTTGACAAAATGCAGCATATTTCTTGATAAAAATATTACAAAAGATAGGAATTGAAGGAAACTTTCTCAACACGATAAAGGCCATATATGAAAAACCCACAGTTAACATTGTAGTAAATGGTGAAATATTGAAAGCTTTCCCATTAAGATGTAGAACAAGACAAGGATGGCCTCTGTCACCACTCTTGTTCAATGTAGTGCAAGAAGTTCTGCGTAGAGCAATCAGGCAACAAAAAGAAACAAAAAGCATCCAAATCTGAAAGGAAGAAGTACAACTTTATCAAGTCACAGATGATATGGTCCTATGCCTAGAAAGTCTCAAAAAATCTACAACAAAGTTGCTAGACCTTATAAACAATTTCAGTATAATGGCAGGATACAAGATTCATGCTAAAAAATCAGTAGTTTTTCTATACACTAGTAATGCACAATCTGGGGAAGAAATCAGGGAAAAAATTCATTTACAATAGTGACTAAAAGAATAAAAAATTTTGGTATAAACCTAACCAAGGATGTAAAGCACTTTTATTCAGAAAAATACAATGCATTGTTAAAAGAAAATTAAAAAGACCTAAATAATTAGAAAAATATTCCACGCTTATAGATTGGAAGACTAAATATTGTTAAGTTGTCATTTCTACCAAAATTGAAATATAGATTCAATGCAATCCTGATAAAAATTCCACCATGATTTTTTTTAAAGAAATGGAAAAAACAATTATCAAATTATTTGGAAGGATAAAGGGCCCAAAAAGCCAGAAACATCTTAAAATGGAACAGCATATTTGGACGACACTCACTTCCAGACATTAAATAAAATTATTTACCTAAAGTGGTAAAAAACAAACAAACATGATACTGGCATAAATATAGGCACACAAACCAATGGAACAGAATGGATGGTTGAAAAATAGACCCTCACATCTACAGTCAAGTGATTTTTCACAAGGTGTCAAACCCACAAAGCTGGGGCAGAACTGTCTGTTCAACAAATGGTTCTGGGAGAACTGAATATCTATATCCAAAAGATGAAAAAGGACCTCTATCTCACACGTTATACAAAAATTAACTCAAAATGGATCAAAAACAATATAAAATCTAGAATCATAAATCTCCAAAAAATAATGTAGGGAAACATCTTCAAGACCTGGTGATAGGTGGTGCATTCTTTTTTTTTAAATATACTTTTCAAAAAAATTTTAAAGATACTCAGTTTACATAAATGTTACCTAAAAAATATAGGGGATTCCCATATGCCCCAATCCCTACCCCTCCCACATTTTCCCACAATAACAACATCTTTCATTAGTGTGGTACATTTGTTACAATTGATGAACACATTTTGGAGCATTGCCATTAAGTGTGGATTATATTTTACATTGTAGTATACACTCTCTCCCACACAATTTTGTAAGTTATGACAAGATATATAATGGCCCATATCTGTCATTGCAATGTCTTTCAGGACAAATCCCAAGACCCAAAAATGCCCACATATTACACCTGTGTTTCCCTCTCCCTCCCTTCAGAACCTCCAGTGGCCACTGCCCCCTTACCCATGATAAAATTTCTTTCATTGCTAGAATCACTATAAGTCTATAGTAGAATACCATTAAGTCTACTCTAGTCCGTTGTTCATTCCCCAAACCTGAGGATTCTAGGGTGTGATGCTCCCTCCAACTCTATTGAGAAGGGTCTTACATAGCATGGGGCAGATAGATGGGACTGTCTTGCTTGCAGTTTCAGACTCTCTCTTTTCCTTGGGTTGGTCTTAGTCGATCATTATCTCTTTCTTAGTTGTCCTAGGTGAGTCCAGTGAACTGGAAAGTAGGTGTTGTAAATCTGTTGAGATTCAGGTCCTAGGTGGCACATGGACAGCCCAAATATTTAAGTTCTTGTACATATATCTATCAACTCTAGTACTAATTATAGGTTCAAATAGAAGGCGCAGAAGAGACATGTGTAGGGAAACCACAAATGAACCCAACTCTGTCACACGGGGAAGCATAACTTCCAAAATAGGGCCCACTGACAGAGCAAACTCTTCAGCTGTCTGCCCTGCCTGTAGTATCTGGATGTCTCCAGAGCACTCAGAAGCCCCACTATTTGGAGCAATATTTACTTTGGCAGTCAATGAGATCCTGCTGAGATGTGCATAAATGTAACCTCTGGAATGACTTCTCAACTCACTTTAAAGTCTCTTGACCATATAAACTCATTTTTCTTTACACTTTCCCCCTTTTGGTCAAAGTCTTTTCCCAGTTTCATTGTTACTTGGTGCTTGATAGTAATCCCTCAGTGCCAGGGAGGTTCAACCCTGGGAGCCACATCCCATGCTGGAGGGAAATTAATGCATTTATATGCAGACATCTGCTTAGTAAGAGGCCACGTTTGATCAAAAAGGAGGCTTTCAGGAGGTAAATTTCAGGCACCCTATAATACTAGGATAGGTTTCAATTTCATAAGTAAAGGTTCATAAGTACTGTTATCAATATCAAGGACATGTCAATGGCCCATCCTCATTTACTTGTCACTGCCACTGTATCCAGGGGATTCTTGTTGTCCCATTAGAGAATGTGGCAGGGCTCCCCAGGATGAGAATTTTATCTTCTTTCAGTTATTGTGTGACTGTCCACCCACCATGACAATGCCTCATGAATAATTGAAGACATTTGTATGCCTTATAGGGATGTCCCAGGTGAGTCTCCTCCCATGCATCCCCCATCACTGACAACCCTGCACCAGTGATCCTTTCTTGCCACAGTTGAAACCATTCTGTGATCCAAAACTTTTTCAAAGATGAAGCAAACAAAAGAACCAAAATAATAAGAAAATGAAGTAATAGTGATAGCTTTAAAAATAACAAATAAAATATAGAAATATTTTTAAAGGTTTGGAATAATAAAAAATAGTTTAAAATTTTTAAAAAATGGACATTAGGTCTTTCAACACTCGATCTGTTGTCTTGTATGTACAATGCCTTTTTCTTCCATTTTTTCCCCTGCGTCTTTTTTTTTTTTGTCTTCAAAGAAGATTTAGGTTATAAAATAGTCACGTGTAGAATATAGAGGATTCCCATATACTCAACATTTCCCCCTTATCCCCTTTCCCTTATTAATAGCATTTTACATGTGGATGGTATATTTGTTATAATTGATGTACAAATATTGAAACACTGCTACTAACCATGACAAATGATTTACATTATGGTTCACATTTTGGATCATACACTGTCATAAATTTTGATGAAATTTAACGTGGCGTCTATCCATCATTTAAAGATCAGGTACAACAAATCCATGACCCCAAAAATGCCCCATGCTCCATCTATTCTATTCTTCCTTCCCCCTCCCCTTGGCACCCATGGCAACCACCAATCTTCACTCCATGAAGAACAAGATTCATAGTTACTTTCAATAACTTTGAGGGATTGATATACTGGCCTGTCCTCCCCTATAAGGCAATACTTGTGCTCTTGAGAGATGCCCACCCCTCTATTTGAGAGCATAGCAGGACGCCCAAGGATGGGAATCCAACACATTCCTGCTCATTTTGTGGGTCTCTCCCACTGATGTAACACACTATGACAAGATGAACACTCACACACTCCCTAGAAGACTGCCCCAGGTGCACCCTGTCTCACATGCCTCCCACCTACAACAACTTAAACCAGTAACCCTAACCTGTTTGCCAAAAGAACACTCTCAATGTTGTAGTTTCAACCCCATACTCACAAATCCCCAGTGTTCACCTGCTCCCTCCCCCAACCATCCCCCCAGTTCCATGGAACCCCCTCACAAACCAGCACAGACAAACCCATTAGTATAACTGCACCACTGTCATACCCATCCACCACACAACTACACAGTTCTAACTTATCATAGATTTTGCCCATAAATGCATTAGCTCACAACCTTCTTCTCCATTTCTGTCTCCTGTAAACAACTCTCTTAAAGAATCTAGCTCTGTGAGTTTGCACAATTTGCTTAATTCATATCAGTCATGTAATATTTCTCTTCATTGCCTGGCTTTCTTCACTCAAAATAAGGTCTTCAAGTTTCATCCATGTTATCTCCAAAGCTGCATTCCTTCTTACAGCTGAGTAATATTCCATTGTGTATATATACCAGAATTTGTTTATCCATTCATCTATTGATGGTAATTTGTTTTTTTTCCCCTAACTTTTGGCAATAGTGAATAATGCCTCTATGAATATTCGTGTGCATATATCTGTTCATGTCCCGGCTTTCAAAGCTTCTGGGTATATACACAGCAGTGGGATTCCTGGATCATTTGGCAGTTCTATAGTTAGCTTCATTAAGGAACTGCAAAACTGTCCTCCACAATGGCTGCACAATTCTACATTCCCACTAACAGTGGATGAATGTTCCCACTCCTTCACATCATCTCCAACACTTGTAGTCCTTGTTTTTTTAACAGCCACCAGTCTAATGGTTGTAAGATGGTATCTCATTGTAGTTTTGATTTGTATTTCCCTAATAGCTAGTGATGTTGAACATCTTTTCATGTGCTTTTTATCCATTTGTATTTCTTCTTTTGAGATTTGTCTATTGAAATCACTTTCCCATTTTTTAAAATGGGCTTTGTCTTTTTATTTTCAAGGTGTAGGGTTTCTTTATGTGTGTATGATAGATATTAGGCCCCTGCCATATATATGGTTTTCAAATATTATCTCCCATTGAGTAGGCTGCCTTTTCCCTTTCTTGACAAACTCCTGTGGGGTGTAAAAGTTTTTAATTCTGAGGAAGTCTTATTTATCTATTTTTTCCTTCATTGCTTGTGCTTTGTGTGTAAAGTTCATGAAAACATTTCCTAATACAAGATCCTGTAGGTGATCGCTACATTATCTTCTAAGATCTTTATGGTCTTGGCTCTTATATTTAGCTCTTTGATCCATCTTGAGTTAATTTTTGTATAAGGTGTGAGGTGTTCCTCTCTCATTCTTTTGGATATGGATATCCAGTTGTAAAACACAATTTGTTGAAGAGGCCAGTCTCTCCCAGTTGAATGGCCTAGTCAAACATCAGTTAACTGTCTATGTGAGGATCTATATCAGAATTCTCAGTTTGGTTCCATTTGTCAGTATATCTATCTTTGTGCCAACATCATGCAATTTTGACCACTGTAGTTTGTAGTATGTTTTAAAGTCAGGTAGTGTAATTCCTCCGAGTTCATTTTCTCTTTTTCCATGTCTTCAGTGATTCAGGGTCTCTTGCTCTTCCAAATAAATTTCATAGCTAGTTTTTCCAATTCAGTAAAAAATGTTGTGGTTATGTTTATTGAGATAGTGTAAATTTGTAAATCAGTTGGATAATATAGACATCTTAATAATGTTTAGTATTCATATCCATGAGCAGAGAATATTCTTCCTTTCATTTAGGTTTTACTTGATTTCCTTTAACAGTGTTGTGTAGTCTTCTGCATACTTGACATTTATATATTTAGTTAAATATATTCCTAGTTATTTGATTATTTTAGTTGATTGTGTAAATGCATTTTTTTCTGGATTTCCTCCTCAGATTGCTCATCAGTGGTGTACAAAAATGCTATTGATTTTTACACCTTGATTTTATAACCTGACAGTTTACTGAACTGATTTATAAGCTGTAGAAGCTTTGTTGTATATTTCTCAGGGCTTTTGATGTACAGGATCATGTCATCTACAAGTAGTGAAATTTTTACTTCTTTTCAAATCTGAGTGCCTTTTAAATCTTTTTCTTGCTTAAGTGCTCACGCAAATACTTCTAACACAATGTTAAACAAGAGCAGTGAAAGTGGGCATCCTTGTCTTGTTCCAGATTTTAGAGGATTTCAACATTGAATATGATTTTAGTTGTGAGTTTTTCATATATCACCTTTATCATGTTGAGGAAGCTTCTATCTATTCCTATCTTTTGAACTGTTTTATCAGCAAAGGGTGCTGTATTTTGTCGAATGCTTTTTTTAGCATCTATAGAAATAATCTTGTGATTTTTAAAATCTGTTTTAGTGGTGTATTACATTGATTTTCTTATGTTAAATCATCCTTGCATATCAGGGAAGAAACTATTTGGTCATGGTGTATAATTCATTTGATGTTTTGTTGAATGCTATTAGCAAGTATTATGTTGAGAATTTTAGCATCTAGTTTCAGTAAAGAAATTGGTCTATATATTTCTTTTCTTGTGGCATCTTTGGTTTTCATATGAAGGTGATGTTGGCATCATAGAATGAGTTAGGCAATCTTTCCTCCACTTCTACTTTTTGGAAGAGTTTAAGTAGAATTGGTCTTAGTTCTTTCTGGAATGTTTAGAATTCACCTGTGAAGCCATCTGGTCTGGGACTCTTCTTAGTTGGGAGGTTTTGATGACTAATTCTATCTTCTTACTTGTGATAGGTCTTTTGAGTTCATTAATTTCTTCTTTTATCAATGTATGATGCTTGTGTGTTTTTAGGAATTTGTCCACTTCCTGTATATTATACATCTCATAAGCACACAATTTTTCAAAGTATCATCTTATGATACTCTTTATTTCTGTGGGGTCAGTGGTGATATCTCCTTCTTTTCATTATGTATTTGCATCTTCCCTCTTTTTTCTTTGGTAGTTTAGCTAAGGGTTTGTCATTTTTATTAAATTTCTCAAAGAACCAGATTTTGGCTTATTGTTTCTAGTGCTTTCTTATTTTTGTTATCTAATCTTTGTTATTTCCTCCTTTCTACTTCTTTTGGTGTTAGTTTGTTGTTCTTTTTCAAACCATTGTGATGTGTAGTTAGGTCATTGATTTTAGCTCTTTCTTCTTTAGTAATGTATTCATTTGTGGCTATGAATTTCCCTCTCAGCACTGCTTTTGCTGCATTCCATAGGTTTTGATATATTGTGTTATCATTTTCATTTGTTTCAAGGTAATTACTGATATCTTTTGTAATTTCCTCCTTGACCAATTGATTGCCTAAGTGTGTTATTTAACTTCCATGTCTTTCTGCCTAATCTGGTTCTCCACCCCTTACTGATTTCTAGCTTCATTCCATCGTGGTCAGAAAAATTACTTTGTATAATTTCAATCTTTCTGAATTTATTGAGCATTATTTTTTAGCATATCATGCAGTCTATCTTGGAGAATGATCCTGGAGCACTTGAGAAGAATATATATCCTGCTGCATTTGGGTGTAATGTTCTGTATATGTCTATTAGTTCCATAAATTCTAATATATTATTCAAAGTCTCTGATTCATCATTGATCATCTGTTGAGATGTTCTGCCTAAGGGTGTTAATAATGTATTAAAGTCCCCCACTATAATTGTAGAGGCATTTATTTCTCCACTTAGTTTTTCCAATGTTTGCCTCAAGTATTTTGGCTTGCACTGAATAGGTGCATAAGTGCTTATGATTGTTCTTTCTTCTTGATAGATTATCTATTTTATTAATAAATATTGTCCTTTTTTGTCTCTTACAATAGTTTTGCATTTAAAGTATATTTTGTCCAATATTAATATAGCTACTGCTGCCCTTTCCAGTTTATTGTTTGCATATAAAATTCGTTTCCATCCATTCACTTTCAGCCTCCTTCCATCCCAGAATCTAAGGTGAGTTTCTTATTAACAGCATATAGATTGGCCATATTTTCTTATCCATTCTGCCAATCTGTGTGTCTTGATTGGAGTGTTTAATCCATTAACATTTAATATAATTACTGTCAAGGAATTACTTAAATTACCATATTCTCTTTAGGTTTATGTATGTCATATGTTGTTTTTATTTCTCTTTTTATGTTTTTAGTTAATCTTACACTCTTCTCCAACTCTTTCCTATTTCTTCATTTCAACCTGCAGAATTCCCTTAGTATTTCTTTTAGGGCAAGTTTCTTATTGACAAATTCTCTCAATTACTGTTTATCTGTGAATATTTGGAACTCTACCACATTTTTGAATGCCAGCTTTGCTGAATAGAGAATTTTTGGCTGGAAGTTTTTTTTTCCTTTTAGCATCTTAACATGGCATACCACTGCCTTCTTGCCAACATGGTTTAATATGAGAAATTAGCATTAATCTTATCAAATTTCCCTTGTAATGTAATGGGTCTCTCCTTTTTCTCCTTTCAGTATTATCTGTTTATCTTGATATCAGACAATTTGACAAGTATATGTTTTGGGGTAGGCCTGTTAGAATTTATAGTGTTTGGGGTTTGCTGCACTTCCTGGACCTGTATATTCATGTACCTCAATAGATTTAGGAAATTTTCAACCATTATTTCCTCCAATACTCCCTCTGCCCAGTTTCCTTCCTCTTCTTTTTATGAGATGGCTATATGCATGTTTCTGCATTTTGTGTTGCCATTTAAATCTCTAAGTCTATGCTGAATTTTTTCCATCTTTTTATATATCTGTTCTACTATCTGTCTGTCTTCCATATCGCTGATTCTTCCCTCTGCCTTTTCAAATCTGCTGTTATGTTTTTCCAGTGTATTTTTGATTTCTTGCATTATGCCATTCACCATCATGTCCTTTATCTTTTTATGTATGTTACAATTTCTTCAGTACTTTCCCCTGGGGTCTTCTTAATATCCTTTATCTCTTCCTTCACTTTATTTAGTTAATTCATGATATTTGTTTGGACATCCTTGATTAGTTGTATCACATTCTGAATATCCTCTTGTTTTTCTGTTTGTTCATTAGAGTAGGCTATGTCTTCCTGTTTCTCAGTACAGCTTGTAATTTTTTGTTGGTGTCTAGGCATTTGTTTTTTTTGATGAACTTATTTGGTTGGTTAGCTACTCTTTCTAATCTAGGCTTTTATTTTCTTGTTTCTTTGTGTGTGGTACAGTTAATTTTTGATACTTGTTTTCTCTTATTCTATATCCTTGAAGTTGTCTGTGTTCCCTTAAAAAAATATTGAGACCAGAGAAAGGTAGAGAGATAAGAAGAGAAAAAAAAAATAATAATATTACAAAAAAGGAAGAAGAGGAACCATGCAAGAGCAAGGATACTAAGTATTATGAGTAAGAATTCATAAAAAATACAAAAGAATAAGAATAAAAAGAGGTGCATTAGAAAGAGTAAAGCAAGAAAGAAGATACTGAGAAAAATAGAATGAATTAAAAGGATGGACAAATGGCAAGAGGATAGAAGGAAAGAAAAATAAGGATAGAGAGAGAAAAAGAAAAAATGAAGACCAAACAAGAAGTGGTGGAATGGAAGAAAAGCAGCAGAAGTCAGAAGACAGAAAAATGACAGAAAGAAGAGAAATAAAGTAGGTTAAAAAAATAAGTAAAATAAAAAAGGAAATGTAGAAAGGGAAAACAACAAACAATAAACAAAACAGCAATAACGAAACAACCCAGGAAAAACAGCCTTCCTTTTCATGCCCTTAGCATCCTTCTAAGGCTGATGGAGCTCATCAATTAATCACCCTGCACCCTGCCCTCCACAGGTGATGTATCCAGTTTTAGCAAGTAAATTAAAGGAAAAGGAAAGGGAAAAGATAAAAAACAAACAAACATAAACATAAAAAAAATAAAACAGTAGAAACCCAGTCTATGGGTTTCTTATCATATGGTGCTAGCTGAGTGCCTTATCTCTCCCAAGATCCCTTCTCTTAGGAGATATTGGATTCAAACCAGAGACCTTCTAGATGCAAGGCAGTAATTTCCCCACTCACCACTTCAGCTCTATAGACTAAATAGGCTTTTGAAAGTTTATCAGGCTCTTCCTGCCCCCGTTTCCCTTAGGTGAGTTGGACTTCTAACAATTTTCAAGGTCCGGGCTAGTTAGGTGCCTGTCTCCACAGCCTCCCTGACCAAGTTCCTTTCTCCCAGGGCACCTGTGTGTGACAGCCTGCCTAAGCAGATTCCCCCCTCCCCTCTCCCCAAGGCCACCTCATTGCTGTCTGGTATCCTCCCAGAGATTCAAAGGGGATGAGGTGGTCAAACTCATAGAAAGGATACCAATATGCACCTTTTGCCAGACCTATCTGAATGATTCCCTGCAGCATCCTCTGGCATGGATTTCCAAACTAGCTCATTCAGGAAAGATTTTGTGCCTTCTCTGCTGTTTTTGCAAAAGAGCTGAGCAGTGCCTACCTACATCAATGCCATTTTCCCAGAACTCTATTGCATTTTTAAACTTTACTCTGAAAGCATGAGCAATGAAAGAAAACATGGATAAATGGGACCTCCTCAAACTTAAAACACTTTTATGATTCAAAGGACTTTGTGATAAAGGTGAAAAGGCAGCCCATTCAATGGGAGAAAATATTTGGAAATCATGTCTCTGATAAAGAATGATTCCATTCTATATAAAGAGACCATACAATTCAACATTAAATGAGCAAGCAATGCAATTAAAAATGGACAAAAATTTTAAATAGATATTTCTCCCAAGAAGAAATATAAATGGTCAAAAAGCATGTGAAAAAATTTTTCAATATCACTAGCTATTAGGGAAATGCAAATCAAAACGACAATGAGATATCATCTCACCCTGCATAGAATGGTCATTATTAAAAAATGAGAAAACAATAATTGCTAGAGAGAATGTGGAGAAATAGGAACATTCCTTCACTCTGTAAAAGACCATTTGTTGGTTCCTCAGGAAACTAAATATAAAACTGCCATATGATCCAGCCATTCCTCTGCTAGGAATATATACAGAAGAACTGAAAACTGTAATGCAAACATTTGTGCACCAATGTTCATAGTGCTTTTATTAACAATTGTCCAAAGATGGAAACAAGCCAAGTGTCCATCAACTAATGAATGGATAAACGATATGTGGTATTTACATATGATAGAATATATACTTCTGTAAGCAGAAATGAAATTAGGATGCATATTTTAACATGGATAAACCTTTCATTTATTATGCTAAGTGAAATAAGCCAGTCACAAAAGGACAAATTTTGCATGGTCTCACTAATATGAACTAAATATGAAGAATGAATGTATGGAGTTGAAACTTAGAGTATAGGTTATTAGAAGATAACAAAAGGGTTGAGAAGGGATACTGATGTTTAACATATATGGAAGTTTTAATTAACTTGACTGTGAAAGTGTGGTAATGAATAGAGTTGATGGTGACACATTATAGTGAAGAGAACTAACACAGCTGTTTTATAAATGGGATTGTGGCTGAAAAGGGTAGTCTAAACCTGTAAATGTCAATTGAAAGAAAGCTAGAGAAAAGTCTAAGGACTGAATAACATAATGAACCCAGAAATGGATGAGAATTGTGGTTAATAATACAAATAAAAAATGTCCTGCTATAAACTAGAACAAATATACATCACTATTGCAAAGTGGTAACAACATTGAGAAATGTGGGAAAATACAATTAATGTAACCTATGGAATATAGTCAACAGCAATACTGTAATATTCTTGTGTCAATGCCAAAGATGTTAATAATAGGGAGGTATGGAAAAATATACTAAATATACACCATAGACTGTAGTTATTGGTAATAATCTGATGATATTATCTCATAATTTGCAAGAAATATTCCACAACAATGTAGTGTGTTGGTAGAGGGGTGTTGTTTGGGAATTCCTCACATGTGCGTGATTGTTTTGTAAGTTCACTTATTTAATGAAAATATATATTTTTTAAATGTACCAACATAATCCACCATATTAACACTCTCATTGGGGAGTTTTGGCACAGAATCTCTGGGACTTGAAATGTAGAAGAGGGCTTGGCTTTCCAGTCCCTTCTCAGAATGGAGGCCATTCTATAAACAGGGCCACAAAAATCCTAGCTATGTCCAATCAAGAAAGAAATGTAAGCATAGGATTTTTTTTTTTAAAGATTGGAAAACTTTTTATCAAACTATATCTGACATAGGACAGATAAAATGGAATAATCAATAGCTCTCATTGAATTCCCCCACTTGCTTGCTCATCAGCTGCTTATCCTCTCCTGCTCTACTCCTGCCCCAATCCATGAGATATCTCCAGAATTCTGGACTCTGCATCATAGTCCACAAACTCCTGGTGTAAAGGAACATTAAGGACTTTGGAACCACCCTTGGCCTGAGATTCCTCAACTGCAAAATGAGAATCCTATCACCAAGAGTGCAGCTCTGTCCTGAGAATTAAATTTTAGTTAACTTGATGGGTAGTTTTTCATATTGGCCTTATGATTCTTCTTTCCCATTTCATGATCTGTATAGTGGTCCTAAGAATGCTGCCTTTTGCAGAACTACATCACTAGAATAATCTCTTATTGGCCAATAGGTTGAGTATTGATCCCATGAAAAATGCAGCTCAAGGCCCAGGATTTGTCCTAGTGATAACCAAGGAGGGATATACTACAGGATTCAGAGCCTGAGGTGGTAGAAGCATCCTATCTTCCTGCTTTCCCACCCTCCATTTGCAAACCCGTTATTCCAGTCATGGGATTTCTGTGAACCCAGTAACACTGGAACACACCCAGACCTAATTTCATGGTATATTTAAAAAAAAACAAAACACTTTTTATTTATTCTGAAGTAATTCCAAATGGTATTACTTGAAAATAAGGAGATAATTAACACTTAGATTTGGAATTCAGACTGTTACATGCATTTATCTTCTGGCAATCTTTAAAGTGCTGTAGAAGGATGTACAAGAGAACACAAGTTTAAGAATCAGTCAGCACTTGGTTTGAATCAGGTTCTGTGTGTAACTAACTCTGTCAACTAGAACAAGAGACACTATCTCCAAGCTTCAGTCTCCTTGTCTGTAAAACAGGGAAATCATACCCATTTCATCAGACTCTTCTATGTTCAAATGAGATAAAATATATGAAATCTCTTGGTCAATTGTAAAATACACATATGCATGAATGTTTTTTATATCTAACTATTATTCTCAGAAACAGTATTAAAAGTGATTATTTATTTGTCTTAGGCAGTATAACATTGATATTTTACTAATATATTTGAGGTGAAAATACATACCAATTATTCCTTACTTACAATTTGAAGCACAAATTACTTTCAGGAATTTAAATTACCAAATATTTATTGGGCTTTACTATATGCTATTTAGATATCAATATGAGTAAGATTCAGGCAATATCAGTCTAATTAGGGTGAGGAGGACTGAAATACAAAGGATTCCCACAGAGTACATCACGCCTTTTTAAAATTTTATTTCTCAGATTTTAAAACAAAGAACTAAATTTTCAGCTTCATGGGTAGCATAGGGTATTGATATCTAAGTTAAATACACATTTATTTGAATGTTGTAGGGCTCTTATTCCATTGTAAACACATACTCCTCTATAAAGTATAGGAAACATTCATCCCCAACAGAAACTACAGGAGAATAGAGCTTCATTTCAATGTATTTGTCTTCTAGATTTCCCTCAAACAAAATGCATTTAAATAAACATACACACATGTCTATGTGCATTAGGGTAACAGAAGTCTAGCTTTAGAACAGAGGGAAAACTGGTAGACTTTGGCCATGTTGGCTGTGACCTGAACATGGGCTTAAATCTGTATAGAAGCTGATATAAAGAGGGTTAAGATGCAAAATAATTCTATCTCTCCAATTCTCAGAAAACCCTGAAAGCAGAAGAGTGTGGAAGTAGTTTTATGCAGAATACATATGGACGTGTTCAAATGTAATAGGAGCCCTAGCATATGTCTTAATCATTTGGACAGGAAGGCATATAAGTGAAAAAGGGAGGCTTGAAGTTGAGAGAATGATTCTGTAATGTTTCCTATTTTCCTGACAGGTAGAGGGCTTGAGCTTCTTCTATGTTGAAAGGAAAATGTGTGGGGTAAGGATTATAAAAAATTAATGAAAATTGGAACATATGATGAGAAGAATGTATAGAAGAGTGACTATCTTCACTAGTCAGAATATTTGCTCAAAAAGCATTGAAGATCTCTCTCATATTGGAGTTTATAATTGTTGGCACCATGTAGTTTGTGATGGTATAATTTCCTTCAGCAATTCCTTATAATTAGGCAAAAGGAAAAAAAATGGTGTATGAAGACGGTGTTTAAATACTTCAGTAAGCGAAGCAGGAAAAGCCTTAATTTGACTTGACTTTTAAGGATTGCTGTCTATCCATTCTAAACTACTGATAATATAGAAAATTGCAAAAGTTATGCTAATGTGTTCTCTTCATAATACTTATAAATCTTTATAAGGATAAAGTTAATCAATGCATTAGAGAGGATAAGATGCATGTTTTTGAGGTAACAAGTGAATCCTGAAATTTCTATGGCTTAACATATACAATATTATTTCCTGTAGAGACAAAATCCAGTAATAGTTGGGGCATCATGTAGGGTATTTGTCTTTCCTGTAAATACTCAGTAACCTAGATTGCTTCATATGTGTGGTCATGCCATTTTAATGCATTTCTTCTAGGCTTGCTGCAGCAGGGAAAAAAATGCTGTATCAGAGCACACTAGCTACTAAATGTTTCACCTCAGTGTGACACACATTTCTTTTGTGAGCTAGTCACATCAAAGCCCTTGTTAAATATAAGCGGTATGAAAATATGTTTGGGGCACATGTATATTTGGTCATCAGCAAGTTGATTTATCACAATTGAGAAAAAGTGATCTAATTGGAATAAATTATGAATTTATATATTTGCTGTGGAACTATTTGAGTTAATTTATTCTTTACAAAGATAGAAGTGAAATGTCAAAGTTTGGTAGGACATCTGCCCTGGTCCAAATCTGTAATTTTTCTTTTATCTGGATTCTTTGTCTTAGAAGTGCATTGTGACTACATCTCAAATGCCTACCGATTTCACTGGTATGCAATTTTATATTCAAATTTGAAATAACAGACTTTCTTCCTTGATTACTTAATATCATAAACTTTCTCTTTTGTACCAGATACTTTTGTTCCTATTAGTTGAGGCTCAGCTCCATGCATCAATAGATATTTTGTGGTGAAGTGCTGAGTGGGTGTTTTGAATCAAAACATTTCTCCATATATAGTCTTCCTGGGAATATTCAATGCAAGATTTCTCTAAGACTATCCCTCAAATAATTTAATATATCTCTTTGGCTTTAAGAAGAGAAAATAATTTATCTGGGCAGAGTCCAGTTTACTATGTAATTGCTGCTCCATTTATTGTGCACTATAACAGCATCAATTTTGAGATGACACCTGCTTATTGACTTTCTTTCATTCCTCCGACCCAATGATTCCTTGTTGATCCTTCTCTCCCACAATAATAAGTCTCACATGATGTCAGAAGCTGGGATTAAAACAATGTGTTTTCAAAAATTCTAGCCATCAAATTTTAAATACTTGAGCTATTGGTTAAGTAAGTTATACCTGAATATTTGCAGACAATTTTTCTATAGAATAAATAAACCATGGATTCCCAAAGCTTGTGACAATGTTATGTCAATTTTCAATATTCCATTGATTTGTATATGCAAAGTTGTTTCCAGTTTAAAGAAAGTTTATTCACCTTTTAATTACATATTGTTACTTTATGAAAAAGGAACGATTCAAGATTCCAGGTAACCTGGGGATACAAAATACTTTGACCCACATATTCTGAATGCAAGACCATTATCTTTTGCATTGGACACACTTTCATAAAAATGTGATAGATTTTGTTTTATCTTGTCTATTAACCAAATTGTTATACAATGTCACTCTTTGGCTCCAGAGCTTCCTCATAGCACTTTTCACCTCTGCATTTTTGAGTGTGCAGATTAAAGGGTTTAGCATGGGTGTTATCATAGCAAAAAATAGAGCCACTGCATTATCAATGGAGAATTTGCTCATGGGCCGAAGGTATACAATCATGCAGGGTACAAAGAATAAGACAACCACAGTAATATGTGAGGTGTGGTTAGAGAAAGCCTTCTGCTGAGCATGAGAGCTGTGAGATCTCAGGGAGGATGTAGGAGGTAATAACAATAGAAAAAATGTGCAGGCACATGAACCCACTGTTGGCAGCAACAAAGAGGCCAAAGATATGTGTGTGTCAGTGCAGGCAATCTTCAAGCCAGGGTAAAGATCACAGAAGAAATGGTCAATGACATTGGGGCCACAGAAAGGCAATCACACAATGAAAAGCATTTGAATCAGAACATGAAGAAATCCCCCAGTCCAAGACATGATCACTAGGAGGTCACACACCCACCAGTTCATTATGATTGTGTAGTGCAGGGGCCTGCAGATGGCCTTGTAGGGGTCATAGGCCATCACTGTGAGCAGGAGGATCTCAGGTCCCCAAAGGAAATGTTTCATAAAGACTTGAATCATGCAACCACTAAAGGAGATAGTTTTCTTCTTAACAAGTAAGTCAAATATCATTTTGGGGGCTGTAGTAGAAAGAAGGAGCCATCTAGTAGGGACAAAAAAGACAAAAAAAAATACATGGGGGAACTGAGGTCTGGGCTGGTGGAGATGGTCACTACAATGAGTAAGTTGCCTGCCAGGGTGATTAAATACATGACTGTAAACATGACAAGTAAGAGTTTCTGCATGTCTAGGTTCTGAGTCAGGCTTAGCAGAGTGAATTCTGTCACATTGTTCATTGTACTCTGAATCCACTTTTGCATTTGTATCATTGATTTATCTGCAATTAGCACAGGGATTGCTATGGTGTTAAATAAATTTTGATAATGCGAATAAGACATGCCAGGTTATATGTTTCTCTGAGATGCATGGAAACCCTGTGCAGATAAATTCAAGACTTAAAGTTGGTCTATATTTTTAGTCACATATTGAAAATATAGCCCTCTTTTCCACTCCTGCACAGACAGACTGACAGAGAGACACACAGTTTTATGACTTTTGACATTTTGGGCACCTTTCCTGCAATTATATATGATGGAATTTTCTATCAGACACTGTACTAATATGTTCTCCTGTGGAAAACTGAAATATAAATGGACTTATAAGGAGTAGAAACTTGAATTCATGAGAATCCAATCTCCTGTGTCTCTTCTCTAGCCACAGAGGTTGTGAGGCTAAGTGGCAGAGTTTGTTATCTTTGATATTTTTTAACCTGTTTTAGGAGGTCTATAAAACATCAGGTGAGGTCAATTTAAAATTAGGGATGATGTAGCCATTTTTCCTGAATCAATTGAAACTTTGGAGCTGCAGAAAGATCCATACTGGCAGTCAGATTTATGAACTTATGCTATGATGAAACAAAATTGTAAAAGTATATAATAGATTCAATTTTGAGTATCTCTGGAAAGTATATCAGGAAGAGGAAAAAACATGCAACATGATGCAATGCAATATTCCCTCAATTTATTTGAAACTTTGGAATTCCTATTTGGGGAACTTCTCTCATATTTTGATTTCAGTATTCTTTCCAGAAATTTATGAAACATTCTCTTGACCTTATAGAAAATAGATACTTCTAAGGCAAGGAAACAAAAGCACCACAATTTCTTGGTCACACATGTTCTTTAGAATTGGCAGAACATTTTTGTATTCTTTATTCACAACCTTGAAGCCATGTGATGTTGTGTATGGGCCTTAACCCCACTGAGCCTAACTTTTTAATACATTTAATATAGGGAAAATAACAAAGGGCATAGAAGAATTGAAGAATATTATGGCTAATGAAAAAATGTGTCGCCTAAGACTTAAATATAGATTTCCATACACTTCTAAATTATTAATAAAAACAAAAATGAGGAACCAAATATCAGTATTTTATCCTTGAAATGTTTGCTCGTATAACATTAAATGAGTAAATAAATTAACTGAGAGAGAAAATAAACAAACTGTTAAATTTACAAAGCTAGAAAACCAACAAATTATATTAGGGAAAAATGTAAATCAGAAATCATACAACAGAAAAATATTATGCAATAAATAAATTTGAAGCATATTGAGTGTACAAAATGCTAACGTAATTGTTGAACACAGCTCAGCTCAATAAGAACTATATATGGTCAAATTCCCAAATGGCATTAATCTAAGATATTTTTAAAAGACTATTAGACTATAGTTCAACAGGGATAATGAAAGATTTTTCAGTAACTGATAGACATTTTTCAAAACATAGTAACTCTTCTCTTCATGCCAGCCCCCTCAAAAAGATGAAGTAAAAAGGAAAATCGCATGCATTATAATGTTAAAATAAACCATAAATATGTTCAAAAGCAAATTAACAAATAGATAAATATGTATCTGATACCTCAGTGGAAAAGAAAATGTTAAGCAAAAAAAGGAGCATAAAAGGAAAACGTGATGGATTCAGCTATATGAATTCATGGAACACAATGGAAAAATAATTGCAACATGAGTCAAAGACATTATAGAAATAGCTCTTAAAATAAAGAAATAACTTTACTTACAGCTTTAGGAGAAGGCAAATTTACTTAAAAGGTAATTCTCAGGAAAAAATTAGACATCTAACAAAGTCCTGTATTTCATAAGTCATCAAACAAATGTAATTTAAAAACTGAAATTGACAAGTTGGCAAAAATTTATGAGAGCTATAGCATCGAGTAACAGTACTCCTTATTCTTAAAATCTACTCTAGACAAAAAAAAAAAAAAGGCCAAAATTATATACAGTTGGTATTTCATGATTTTTGTAAATAATACTGAAAATGGAAGATAATCCAATGTGTGCATAAGGGAGGGCATCTAAATGAATTATAATGCATAGTTATGAAATATGTGAACATTAAAGTGATTTGTAAGAAGATTATGTGGAAATATACTTTCAATATCATACTTAGAAAATGCAAGAAATAGCAAGGCATATATATTATGATCTGTTCTGAAAAAGACATGTATACAGAGAAAAGTTTCTAAAAAATACGCTAAAGACTAAATAGTGCTTCTGTATTATGGCATTAAGGGAAATTTTTGTTTTCTTCTTCTGTAACTTTTCTGATCTGAGTTTTCTATAAATAGACATTTCATTTTCTTATCTTAAGTCTTGGTCCATAATAGCTCAAGTGACTGCTATTCTGAGTACACAGGGTGTGCCAGTCATTATCCATAAAAATCTGTGATGGTGCATTCACATGTCTAAATATAGTATATCTGTAAATTGAACTCTGGTGTCACCTTGAGAGAAATAAATACAAATAAAGCACAACATCATGAACATAATTAACAGCACTGAAATATATATCTGAATGTGGCTAAAAAGGGAAATGTTAGGTTGTATATATGGTGGTAGAATAAAACTTAAAATATCCATGGAACTGCACCCTACAAACAGAGAACCCTAAATTAAGCCATGGACTATAGTTAATAGTACAATTATAAAAATTGGCTATCATCAATTGTAGTAAAGATACCACAGCCAGAACTTCTTTAATAAAAAAAGATGTCACTGTTTGTATCTATCTCTCTTTACATATTTAGGGAAGAATCAACCAGTTCATTGGATGAAAAGACGTCTTACTTGAAGAGAACACTTTCTACTGTGGTAGCAATCAGTGATACATCGCTAACTACTGCTTAGAAAGTTCATTCATTTTTACCTTAAGGATAGCATTTCTTTACCTCAATTAGAAACTTGCAAAAGATTGTGAAGGGAGACTTCCTAAGTAAATCTTAGTTTGTGGGGTGAATTTATCTTTGCTCCATAGGCTTACACCAACTTGTGAATGTGGGCCACAACCATCCCAGTTCAGATAAGAATTACTTTATCCAGAACTTCCAAAAACTAGGCTTCAAAAGAACTTGATGGAGGAACCATTGAGGGACTTCTCTTCCCAAGCCTATGTTACACATTTGCCAGGCAAGTTTTCTTGGTGATTAGACAAAGTATATTTTAAAAGTCTCTTGATCTTTGCTGTACTCTTTTTTAAAGTCCTGAAATAGCATACTATGTTAAAGCAGAAAAAAACGAAGGATTCCAAGAATCTTGAACTCAGCAACAAATGAAAGTTGTTGTGGCATTGAAAAACCCTGGTGTAAACTCTTTTAAGATTTCTTTCTTTTTTTTTTAAAGAAAGCCTGCACTCAGCTTGAGATACATCCTTTGGTCCTTCAATGTCTGAATGATATGGAATGAAACCAACATCATCTACTAGCTTTGGCTGGTTATGTTTACGAGGTTTTCCAGACTCAGGAATCCCCAGAGTCTGTCCTTAATGACATTTTCATGTATACTTGTAGGTAAATATTTAAATGTAATTTCACAAGCACAAAGAAGAGTTAAGCATGCTCTGAACACAAAGTTCCCAAAACATTAGAATTAGCAGTTTCATCCAAGATTGCAGCCAAACATCCTGTTCAAACTCATATTTGTGTTTTCTATGACAAAATGGTGGGAGAAGTGGCAAAGCCAACTGGGGTGTGCCAGATGTCTCTTGATGATTGTGGTTAGGAAGTGATCTTAGAATCTGGGATGTTAGGCACAGGATATTCTATTATGGGAGAGCTTTCCAGAGCCTATTCAACAACCTTAATAATACCTCTCACAAAATTATAGAGAGTTTGAACAAGATAAAATGTGAAAACCTCTAGGTGATATAGAACTGCTATTCTATTGTTGATACCCTGAGGATAGACATATGTAAGCTAGAAAATCTGTTGTCTAATATTAAAAATCTGACCATGCTTAAGAGGAAGAGCTTTGGAGTTCAAGAAAGTACACCTCTTAGGGCTAGATTTTCTACTGCTTAACTGTTATAACTGGGGCAAGTTACTCATCCTTATGCATCATTTTCCACATCTGTACCAAGGGGATGAGAAGGGACCTATCTTATAAGTCTGTTGTGGAGTTTTATGAGATAATGCATGTAACAATTAGAATGGTATCTGGCATAGAGTAAATTCCTTGTTGCCTGTTTTCATCTTATGTATAGGATATGAGAGTTCATGATGTGACCATACACAGGTATTGGCAAAATTTTTCTTTGACATATGTAGCTTGTCTTCATTTCTCTTGTGGGTGATAGGATATTGAAAATTCATAAATTAGGAGTAAGGAAAGGCCAAGTTTAGAAGTATTCAATATTGATTCATAAGTGATTATAATTGTGAAATCTTCCTGTAAGTGTTTGACCTCTCCACTAAAACATCTGACAAGTGAAATTGAAATTCCGAGAAAAGATTGTAGGATATAAGGAAATGTGAATACCGTGAAAGCTAATGAATAATGAGCACTTTTATGTATCAGTAAATTTGCTAGTGTCCTACGTCATCTGAGTCTTATATAATCCCCATTAGGAAGACTTTATTTTTCCTATTTAATATAAAAGAAAATTTGGCTAATATCAAATATCTAATAATTGGTAATGCTCAGATTTGAGTACTGAGTTAGGGGGTTTCTAATCATGAGCTCTAAACATTGTATTTTATTTCATCAGACCTTGGTGCTGCGATGTGTCTGGATGTGATGAGAGAGGAAGAGCTGCCTCAGACCAATCCTGCATAGTTCAGAAGCTTTGCCCCTTTGGTGGGTGGAGACTCACAGAGAAAACCAAATGACAGAGGAGGGAGGTTGGAGATTTTTTTCCTGGAGCCCAGGAAGTAAGCACACAGAGAAGCAGATATGTGAGGAAAGAGAGAAGGCTCTATTATACATGGCAGAGGCCCCTGGAAGAGAGGAGCCATTTGACTGATAGTTTGCAGCTGACCTTGTGTAGAGAGCAGAGCAGCTGAGCCCAGAGAGAAATGAGCCCCAGGAGAGAGACAAGACCTGCCCCAGCTTGTGGCTGAGATTGGAAGAAGCTGGAACTAAAGAGCCTTGGGAGGAGGATGAAGCCTGAACCTGTGTAGACATTGCCCATTATCTTGCATCAACACATGGCAACAGACTCTGGGTGAGAAAGTATCTCTTATAGCACCTTGAATTCAACTTTTTAGGACCTTGGGACTATAAGTTTCTACCCCCCAAGAAAAACACTTTATTAATGCCAACAAATTTCTTGTACTTCACATTAGCACCCTTTTGGCTGACTAATACAATATGGATGTACAGGGGAGGAAGATAGGAATGATATCTTTCTTCATTTCAGAACCAATCCAAGCAAGGAGACAGTGGAGTACCATGGGGAAAAAAAGTATCTGAAAGAAAAATTTGTAAAGTTATAATACCTACACAGCAAGAATATCATTCAAAAATAAATTTAAAATAAAGATGCTTTTGGACATACAACACCTAAAAGAGTTCCTCATCTGGAGACTCACAGTGCAAGATAAAATAAGAGTCCTTCAGGAGATGGAAAGTGATTCTAGATGGAAATATGGATCTATACAAAGGAAATTTTACATACTTAACTTTTATGGTTATCTTCATTCCTTTCTTAGTGTGGCACATTTGTTATAATTCATGAAAGAATATTTTTATAATTGCACTAACTATATTCCATCATTTACAATAAAGTTCACTGTGTTGTAGTGTCCATTGTTTTTAAAATTTTTATTCTAGAAACATATGCAACTAAGATTTCCCCTTTTAATCACATTCACACATAGAATCCAGTGCTGTTAATTACATTCTCAAAGTTGTGCAGCCATCACCACCATTTATAACCAAAACATTGTGATGAATCCAAATAGAAACTCTGTACAATTTAAGCATTAACTTTTCATTCCTACTTTGTCCCCTGGTAACCTGTATTCTAGATTCTAAGTGTATAGGTTTTTTAACTCTATTTTATATGAGTGAGGTCATACCGTATTTGTCCTTTAGTGTCTGGGTTATTTCATACAACATGATGTCTTCAAGTTTCATCCATGTTGTCACATGCATCAGGATTTCATTCCTGATTAATATTCTATTGTATGTATATACTATATTTTATTCATACATTCTTTGGTTCATAGACACTTGGGTTGCATGCATTTTTGGCAGTTGTGAAAATGTTGCATTGTGAAAATTTTTAGCATTGCTGTGCAGTATCTGCTCCACTCTTTGCTTTCTCATAGAAGTGGGATTGCCAGGTCATACAGTAATTCTACACTTAACTTTCTTGGAAACCACCACACTGTATGTCGCAGCAACTTCACCATTTTATATCACCACCAGCAATGAATGAGTATTCCCATTTCTCAGCATCCTCTCCAACACTTGTAATTTTCTTGATTTTTAATAGTAGCCATTCTAGTAGGTGCCAAATGGTATCTATTTTTGTTTTGATTTACATTTCCCTAATAGCTAATGCTGTTTAGAATCTTTTCATGTGCTTTTTAGCCATTTGTATATCCTCTTTCAAGAAATAACCGTTAAAATATTTTGCTAATTTTTTACTTGAGTTGTTTGTATTTTATTGTTAATTGTAGGATTTCATTATATATTATGGATTTTAAACTCTTATCAGACATGTGGTTTCCAACTATTTTCTGTCATTGGGTAGGTCGTGTTTAAACTTTCCTCATAAAGTCCTTTGAGGAACAAATATTTTGATTTTTGATGAGGTCTCATTTATCTATTTTTCCTTCTATTGTGTGTGCTTTTGGTGTAAAGTATAAGAAACCATTGACTAACAAATTTCTTAAGATGCTTCCTTAAGTTTTTTTCTAGGAGGGTTTTAGTTCTGCTTCTTTTATTTATGTCTCTTATCCATTTTGTATTAATCTTTGTATGTGGTGTGCAGTAAGGCTCCACCTTTATACTTTTGCACATGAAAACCCAGTTTTCTGAGCACCATTTATTGAAGACACTTATCTTTCCCCACTGAGTGGACCTGGAACCCTTGTCAAAAATCAGTAGGTCATAAATGTGAGGGGTGACTTCTGAGCTCTCAATTCAATTCCATTGGTCAGTAGGTCTGTCCCTGTGCCAGTACCATGCTGTTTTGATTACTGTGGCTTTGTTTTTGTTTTAAGATCTGGAAATATGAGCCATCCCCAACACTATTCTTCTTTTCAAGATGGCTTTGGGTAATTGGGATCCCTTACCCTTTCATATAAATTAGATGATTGTCAATGGTACAAAATAACACTAACTCTATCTAATTCTGACTCTAACTCTAACTAAAGTTCTCATTCTCCTCCAGCTCCAGCTCCAATTTGGGGCCTTGCTCTATGTCTAAGTCCAACTCCAACTCCAACTGCAAATCCAACTCCAATTATAGCACTATTCTAATTCTAACTCTGAGTTTTTCTTCATGTATTTTAGGACTCTTTTTTTTTTTCAATTTTATTTTGAAAGAAGCTTTAAATTACATAAATGTCACATCAAAAATATAGGGGGATTCCCATATACTCCATGCCTCACCTCCCCCATTTTCTCCATTAACAACATCTTTCATTAGTGTGACAATTTGTTACAATTGATGACCATGTATCGAAGCGTTGCTATTAACGTTGATCTATAGTTTATATTCTAGTTTAAATTTTGCACTGCAAATTATTTTAGATTATATCAGAGAATGTATAATGGCCTATATCAATCATGCAGGGCAATTCCACTGTCCCAAAAATGCCTCATGTTATAACATTTCTTCCTCTCACTCCCCTGAGAAATTCTGGTGGCCACTGCCTTTATATCAATGTTACAAGTTCTTCCATTGTTAGAATAATAATAACTGTTCTTTAGTGCATAGCTGCTTCCCCCACCTTCTGTTTGTTCATTCCTCAATCTTGAGGACTTTGGGATGGTGATGACCACTGTGCTTTGATTGAGTGGGGGCTTAGATCCAAAGGGCAGATGGATGGAACTGTCTTTCTTGAAGTTGTAGAAACTTTCTGGTTTTTTGGGAGGGGCATTGTCCACAGTCATCCTTTTGTTAGTTGTTCTGTGTGAGTCCAATGAAATAGAGAGAAGATGTTAAAATTCTGCTGAGATTCAGGGCTCAACTGGCATATGAACAAACCAAAGGTGTAAGTTTCTGGGACACATACCTAATGAGTATAGTGCTAGCTATAGGTTCAAATAAAGGGGGTGAGAAGAGCTATTTGTAGGGAAAGTATAAATTAGTCTGATTAAGTTATTTGGGGAGTATATATTCCAAGGTAAGGCCCACTGACAGAGTGCAGAATTCCTAAGATTGTCTGACTTGCTTAACTGTCTAAATGTCTCTAGAGCCCTCAGGAGACCCCTTATCTGAGGCATTATTTACTGTGGCAGTATATGAGATCCTCTTGAGATATGCATAAGTGTAACTTCTGGAATAACTTCCCAACTCACTTTGAAATCTTTTAGCCATAAAAACTCATTTGTATTTAATGTTTCCCCCTTTTGTGCTAAGTATATTTCCAAATGCTTCACTAGTTGGTGCTTGGTAATAATCCCTTGGTTCCAGGAAGGCTCATTCCTAGGAGTCATGTCCTATCTCAGGAGGAAGGTAGTGTGTCTATATGCTGAATTTGGCTTAGAGAGAGCCACATTTAAGCAACAAGGAGCCTTTCAGGAGGTAACTATTAGGCAATATATAATACAAGGCTATATTTCAATTTCACAAGAACAAGGTTCATAGGAACAACCATCAATATCAAGGACCTGGCATTTTTATCTCTTCTCTTTTGTGAGGCACTGCCCATGTATTCTAGGAATATTTGCCACTCTATTAGAGGATGTGGCAGAACTTCTCAAGATGGCAATACAATATTATTTTGGCCATTGTGTGGGTCTTCAATCACCAATACAACACCCCAGGACCACTTGAACATATTCATATGCTATAGAGGCATGCCCCAGGTGCCCCCTCCACATAACCCACCATCACTGACACCCCACACCAGTAAGCCTCTGCTGCCACAGTTGTGGCCCTTCTGCAACCCAAAACCTCCCCAAAAACAAAGGAAAAAAATCAATAAACAAAAATAAGAAAGTAAAATAACAATTAAAAACAAATAAAATACAAAAAATTAAAAATAAATTAAAAAATAAAAAATACTTTTTCATTGTCTTTCATCACTGCAAGATTTGTTATCATTTATGTATAGTGAAAATTTTCCATATGTTCCATGAAAATCTTATTCTTTTCACTTTGTTTTCAAGAAAGCTTTAGGTCAAAGAAAAGGCACATAGAAAATATAGGGGATTTTTCCATATACCCAACCCCCTCCATCTCTATTAATAAAGTCTTACATGAGTATGGTACATTTGTTACAATTGGTGAACACATATTGATGGTTTACATTATGGTTTACATTTTGCACCGTATACTTTTATAGGTTTTGCCACAATGTGTAATGGCCCATATCCATCATTGCAAGATCATGCAGGACATTTCCAATGCCCTAAAAATGCCCTGTGTTCCATCTATTCTATTCTACCTCCCCTCTCCCCTCAGAAACTATGGTAACCACAAATTTTCATTTTTTGAAGAATAAGGTTCATATTTACATGCAATAATATTGAGGGCTTGACATATTGTTCTGTTTCCTTTTATTAGGCACTGCCTATGTTGTCGATGGATACTTGCCCCTCTGATTGAGAAGGACTTTCCAGGATGGGACTTTAATATTTTGTTTATTGGGTTGGTCTCCACTCACTGAAATAACACACTATGACAAAATTAACACTTTCATATTCCATACAAGCATGTCCCGTGTACACCCCTGATACCTTGATACCCTGCACCAGTAACCCTCCTGTGCCATATCTGCCATGCATAGTCCAACACCTCTCACTCTATTCTCCCTCACTATCCAGCACCATTGACCCCCCAATCACATCAATGAATTACTATCATCCCCATTCACTGCCCAACCACCCTCTTCCACCTTATCAAATTTTGCCCATACTGAGTATTGGCTTACCACACACTACTCCCTTTCTATCTCCTGATAACCTAACTTCTAGCTCTGTGAGACTTCTCAATTTGCTTAGGTCATATCAGTGAGGTCATGTAATATTTATCCTTCAATGAATGGCTTAAATCACTCAACATAAGGTCTTCAAGTTTCATCCATGGTGTCCCATGTATTAATACTGCATTCCTAAAAACATTACAAAAACAACAAAGAATACAGCATTCCTTCTTACAGCTAAGTAATATTCCATTATATGTATATACCACAATTTGCTCATCCATTTCCAGAGGCTTGGAATTTCTGGAAACAGTTTCTGGCTTCTTTGAGCTCAACAATTCAGTTCTCAGCTTATCTCTTTCATCTAGCATTTTACTATAAGCTGCAAGGAGAAGCCAGGCTGCATTTTCCACATTTAGTTTGTAAATCTCCTTGGCTTAATGTTCAAGCTCATCATTTTCAAATTCTTCCTTCCTTATAACATCAGAAGTCAATCTTCCTAAGTTCTCTGCAACTTTAAAACACATTGCCTTTCTTCCACTTTCCAATAGCAGTTTCATCAATTGTTGTTTCTCAGACCTCATCAAAAGACTTTTTAGCATCCGTATTCCTACCAACAGTCTCTTCAAAGTAATCTAGGCCTTTCCTATCAAGCATCTCACAATTCCTTGCAAAAATACCCCTTGCCCATTTATAAAACATTACAGCATTTTTGGTAATTTTATCAGACTGTACGCCACTACTGGTACCAAATTCTGTAGTAGCCTGCCAAATGGGTACTGATGCCAAATACCAGCAATCCATTGGCTTTTAAAAAGTGTTTCTATTTGGTGTAAAAGCTTACAGTTTCAGAGCCCTAAGGAGTCCAACTCAAGACTGCTTTCTCACCCAAGTCATTTGCCACATGTTGAAGAAAGATGGTGGTGATCTCTGCCTGGTCTCTCAAGGCTTCCTATATCAGTTTCTGGCATAGGGCTCATTTGTTTATGGACCATCTCAGCTGCTCAGCTGCTCTGTTCTCTTCAGCTGCAAAATGTCAGGTGAGTGGGTTATCTGTCCTTGGGACCCCAGGATTAAAGTAACAGAGCTCTCTCTTCACATGCATGTGCCTTCTTGTGTGAGAGTCCCCTTATATCAGCCCAACATGAGGACAGGGACTCAATATAAGCCATGTCCTTCTGAAGTGGTCTAATCAAAGCCCTAATCATAATTTAATGAAAATATGTCACCTGAATCTAATGCATTCAAAGGGTATCACAGCCAGAGGAATAGATTAGTTTACGAACATAATCTTTCTCTTTTAACAAACATAATCTTTCATAAATAATCTCAAACTGCCACACCCTGCTTTCAATTATTCTGTATATGAACCCAGAAGTGGGATTGTTGGATCATATGGCAGTTCTATAGTTAGCTTTCTGAGGAATGGCCAAACTGTCCTCCACAATGGTTGCACCATTCTGCATTCCCACCAGCAGTGGATGAGTGTTCGCTTTCTTCCACATCCTCTCCAAAAGTTGTAGTTTTCTGTGTTCTCTTTTAACAGCCACCAGTCTAACAGGTGTAAGATGGTATCTCACTGCACTTTTGATTTGCATTTACCTGATAGGTAGTTTTGTTGAGTAACTTCACATGTGCTTTTGAACCATTTGTAATTCATCTTTGGAGAAGAGTTTGTTCAAATATCTTGCTCATTTTTTAAATGGGTTGCTTGTCTTTTTATTTTTAAAATGTAGGATTTCTTTATATATGCTGAATATTTGACACTTATTGGATAAATGTTTCCCAAATATTTTCTCCCATTGAGTAGGCTGCCTTTTCACTTTCTTGACAAACTTCCTTGAAGCACAAATATATATATTTTTAATTTTGAGGAGGTTCCATTTGTCTATTTTTTTTTCTTTGCTCATGGTTTGAGTATAAATTTTATGAAACTGTTTCCTACTACAAGATCTCATAGATGCTTCCCTACATTATCTTCTATGAGCTGTATGTTCTTGGCTCTACTATTTAGGTCTTTGATCCATCTTGAGTTAATTTTTGTATAGGGCATGAGATAGTGATCCTCTCTAATTCTTTTGGATTTGGATATTCATTTGTTGAAGAGGCCATTCTGTTCCAGTTGAGTGGGGTTGGTGGCTTTGCTCGATATCAGTTGACTCTATATCCAGCGATCTATATCATAACTCTCAATTCAGTTCTATTGCTCTGTATTTCTCTATATATGCCAATACCATGCAGTTTTGACCACAGTAGCTTTGTAGTATGCTTTACACTTGGGTAGCAGGATTCCACCAATTTCATTTTTCTTTTTCAATAAGTTCCTGGCTCTTTGGGGCCCCTTCCAAATAAATGTCATAGTTAGCTTTTCCAATTCAGTAAAAAAAAAATGCCTTTGTAATTTTTATAGGTGTTGCATTAAATCTGTAAATCAATTTGGGTAGGACAGACATCTTAATGATGTTTAGTATTCCAAACCATGAACAGGGAATGTGCTTCCATTTATTTAGGTCTTCTTTGATTTCCTTTAACAAGATTGTATAGTTTTCTGTGTACAAGTCCCTTACTTCTTTAGTTAAGTTTATTCCTAGTTATTTGATTCTTTTAGTTGCTATTGTAAATGGAATTTTTATATTGATTTCCTCCTCAGATTGATCATTATTGGTCTACAGAAATGCTACTGATTTTTCCATGTTGATCTTATATCCTTCACTTTACTGAACTTAGTTATCAGCTCTAGAAGCTTTGTTGTAGATTTCTCAGGGCTTTCTTTGTATTGGATCACATCATCTGCAAATAGTGAAATTTTTCTCTTTCCTTTACAATTTACATATCTTCTATATATTTTTCTTGCCTCAGTGCTCAAGCAAGTACTACAAAACAATGTTAAATAACAGCAGTGACAGTGGATATCCTTGTCTTGTTCCAGATCTTAGAGGGAAAGCCTTTAGCATGTCACCATTGAAGATGATGTTAGCTGTGGATTTTAATATATACCCTTTATCATGTTGAGGAAGTTTCCTTCTCTTCCTATCTTTTACAGTGTTTTTATCAAGAAAGGAGCTGTATTTTGACAAATGCTTTTTCTGCATCAACTAAGATGATCATGAGACTTTTTACTTTTGATCTTTTAATGTGGTGTAAAACTTTGATTGATTTTCTTATGTTAAAAAATCCCTCCTTACCAGGGATTTTAGCATCCAGGTTCATTAGAGAGATTCTTCTGTAGTTTTCTTTTCTTATGATGTCTTTATGTGGCTTTGGTATTAGGTAGATTTTGGCATCATAGAAAGAGTTAGGAAATGTTCCCCCCATTTCTATTTTTTTGGAAGCGCTTAAGCAGGTTTGGTGATAGTTCTTTCCAGAATGATTAGTAAAATTCACCTGTGAAGCCATCTGGTCCTGGGGTCTTCTTAGTTGGGAGATTTTCAATGACTAATTAAATCTTGCTACTTGTGATTGGTCTGTTGAGTTCATCAATTTCTTCTTTTATTAATGGAGGCTCCTTGTGTTTTTCTAGAAATTGTCCATCTATCTAAGTTATCATCTTTTTGGCATACAATTTTTCAGAGAATACTATTATTATACTCTAGTTCTGTGGCATTAGTTGTGATATCCCCTCCCTCGTTTTTTATTTTATGTCTTTGCATTTTCTCCCTTTGTTTCTTTTTTAGTCTAGCTAAGGTTTTGTCAATTTTATTAATCTTCTCAAAGAATCAGCTTTTGGTTTTGTTAAATCCTTCCAGCATTTTTCTTTTTAATACTCAATTTCATTTAGCTCTGTTCTAATCATTGCTATTTTCTTATTTATGATTGCTTTGGGATTAGTTTGCTGTTCTTTTACTAGTTCCTCCAAGAGTAGCAGTTAGATCTTTGATTTTAGTTGTATATTATTTTTTTAATATAGGCATTTATGGGTATACATTTCCCACTCAGCACTGATTTTGCTGTGTCCCATAGGTTTTGATCTGTTCTATTCTCACATTCATTTGTTTCAAGGTAGTTCCTGATTTCTTTTGCAATTTACTCCTTGATCCATTGGTTATTTAAGAGTGTGCTGTCCAATGCTTAAGACAAAGAGAAATACTCAAGGCAGCAAGAGAAAAGAGAACCATCACATACAAGGGAAGCTCAATAAGATTAAGTGCTGATTTATCATCTGAAACCATGGAGGTGAGAAGGCAGTGGTATGACATATTCAAGGTACTCAAAGAAAAAACTTCCAGCCAAGAATTCTCTACCCAGCAAAGCTGGCATTCAAAAATGATGGAGACTTCAAAATATTCACAGATAAACAGAAATTAAGAGAGTATGACAATAAGAAACCTGCCCTTCAAGAAATGCTAAAAGAAGACCTGCAGGTTGAAAAGAAAAAATATGAGAGAGACAGAGTTGGAGGAGAGTGTAAGAACAAATAAAAAAAAAAAAGAAAAGAAAAATAAAAACAGCATATGACATATATAAAGCCAAAGAAAATAAGGCTGATGTAAGAAATTCTTTGAGAGTAAAAACACTGAATGTTAATGGATTAAATTCATCAGTCAAGAGACACAAATTAGGAGAATGGATAAAAAAATATGACCCATTTATATGCCATCTACAAGAAACCCACTTTGACTCAGGAATTTAAGGAGGCTGAAAGTGAATGGCTGGAAAACAATTTTACATGCAAACAATAACCAAAATATGTGGGGATATCTATACTAATATCGGACAAAATAGATGTTAAATGCAAAACTATTATAAGAGACAAAGTCAGACATTATATATTAGTAAAAGGGGTAATCTTTCTTTCAAGAAGAAACAAGAATCATAAATATTTCTGCATGAAACCAGGACACCTCAAAATACATGAGGCAAACATTGGAAAAACTAAGTGGAGAAAAAGATGCCTCTACAATTATAATGGGGGATTTTAATACAAGCTTATCACCATTAGACAGAATATCTCAACAGAGAATCAATAAAGAAACAATGACTCCGAATAATACATTACAGGATTTGGATCTAATAGATATATACAGAACGTTACACCCAAATACAGTGGGATATACTTTCTTTTTAGGGCACATGGATCATACTCCGAGATATACCACATGATAGACCATATAAAAAATCTCAATGAATTCAGAAAGATTAAGATTATACAAAGTACTTTCTTTGACCACAATGGAATGAAAATGGAAATCAGTAAGGGTGAGAGAAACAGATTAGGAACAAAGATATGGAAGCTAAACAACACACTGTTAGACAAACAGTGGGTAAAGAAGGAAATTTCAAAAGAAATCAGAAACTACCTTGAAATGAATGAAATTGACAACACAACATATCAAAACTTATGGGATGCAGCAAAAGCTGTACTGAGAGGGAAATTCATAGCCATAAATGCATATATCATAAAAGAAGGAGCTACAATTGAAGACCTAACTGCAGGAATTGAAAAAAGCAACAACAAACTAACCCCAAAGGAAGTAGAAAGAAAGTAATAACAAAGATTAGAGCAAAGCTAAATGAAATAGAAAATAAGAAAGCACTAGAAAAAATAAACAAAACCAAAATTAACAAACCTTTAGACACATTAACAGAAAAATAGAGAGCACATGCAAATACAGAAAATAAGAAACGAAGAAGGGGGTATCACCACTGACCACACGGAAATAAGGAGTATCATAGGAGGCTATTTTGAAAAATTATATGCCAACAGGAATGATAATTTAGGGAGAATTGACAAATTCTTAGAAACTCACAAGCAGCCTAAATTGACTAAAGAAGAAACTGATTAACTTAGTCCAATTACAAGTAAAGAGACAGAATTAGTCATCAAAAACCTCGCAACTAAGAAGAGCCCAGGAGCAGATGGCTTCACAGGTGAAATCTACCAAACATTCTGAAAAGAACTAACACCAATCCTGCTTAACATTTTCCAAAACACAGAAGTAGATGAAACATTGCCTAACTCATTCTATTATGCCACCTTTACCATAATAACAAAGCCAAACAAAGATGCCACAAGAAAAGAAAATTACAGACCAATCTCTTTAATGAACCTAGATGCTAAAATCCTCAAGAAAATACCTGCTAATTGCATTGAACAACATATCAAACGGATTATACACCATGACCAATTGGGTTTCATCTCGGGTATGCAAGGATAGTTCAACATAAGAAAATCAATCAATATAATACACCACATAAACAGATTGAGAGAAAAAATCACGTGATCATTTCTATAGATGCAGAAAAAGCATTTGACAAAATACAGCACCCTTTCCTGATTAAAAAAAATTGCAAAAGAACTAGAAAGAAACTTTCTGAATATGATAAAGGGTATATATGAAAAAAACACAGCTAACATCATCTTCAATGTTGAAATTCTAAAAGCTTTCCCTCTAAGATTGGGAAGCAGACAAGGATGCCTACTTTCACCACTTCTATTTAACATTGTCTTAGAAGTACTGTCTAAAGCACTGAGGCAAGAAAAAGATATAAAAGTCATGCAAATTGGAAAAGGAGAAGTAAAAATTTCACTCTTTGCAGATGACATGATCTTATGCCTAGAAATCCCTGAGAAATCTACAACAAAGCTTCTAGAACTTATAAATGAGTTCAGTAAAGTCACAGGCTATAAGATACATGCTCACAAATCAGTAGCCTTTCTGTACACTAATAATGAGCAATCTGAGGAGGAAATCAAGAAAAAAATAAAATTTACAATAGTAACTAAAAGAATCAAATACCTACGAATAAATTTAACTAAAGATGTGAAAGATTTATATAGAGAAAACTACACAACACTGTTAAAAGAAATCAAAGAAGACTTAAATAAATGGAAGAATATTCCCTGTTCATGGATAGGAAGACTAAACATCATTAAGATGTCTATCATATTCAAACTAATTTACAGCTTTAATGCAATCCTAATAAAAATCAACACAATATTTTTTAATGAATTGGCAAAACTAACTACTAAATTTATTTGGAAGGGTAAGAGGCCCCGAATCTCCAAGGACATATTGAAAAATAAAACTGAAATTTGAGGTATCACACTAAATGTCTTTAAAACCTACTACAAAGCTACAGTGATCAAAACTGCATGGCATTGGCACAAGGACAGACATAGCAACCAATGGAACTGAATTGTGAGTTCTGGTATAGATCCTTGCATATACAGTCATCCTATATTTGAAAAGGCCACCAAGCCCACTCAGTTGGGAGAGAGTGGCCTCTTCAACAAATGGTGCTTGGAAAACTGGATAACCATATCCAAAACAATGAGAGGTAACAACATCTCACACCTTATTCAAAAATAAACTCAAGATGGATCAAAGATCTAAATATACTGTAAAGACCTTGGAAGATAATGTAGGGAAGCAGATACAGGACCTTATAATAGGAAATGGTTTCATGAACTTCACACCCAAAGCATGAGCAGCAAAAGAAAAAATAGGTAAATGGGATCTCAAAATTAAAAACTTCTGCACATCAAAGGAAGTTATCAAGAAAGTAAAAAGGCAGCTTACACAATGGGAGAAAATATTTGGCAAACATAAATCTGATAGGAGCCTAATATCCTGCATATATAATAAATCCTACACCTCAAAAACAAAGACAAACAACCCATTTAGATAATGGGCAAGTGACCTGAACAGACAGTTTTCCAAGGAAGAAATACAAATGGCTAAAAGCACATGAAAAGGTGCTCAACATCACTAGCTATTAGGGGAATGCAAATCAAAACTACAATGAGATACCATCTTACACCCTTTAGAATGGTGCCTATTAAAAAAAAACAGAGGAATATAAGTTTTGGAGAGAATGTGGAGGTATGGGAACCCTCATCCACTGCTGGTGGGAATGTAGAATTGTTCAGCCATTGTGGAGGGCAGTTTGATGGTTCCTCAAAAAACTAACTATAGAACTTTCATATGATCCAGCAATTCCACCGCTGGTATATTACCAGAAGAATTGAGAGCAAAGACATGAACAGATATTTGCACACCAATGTTCATAGCAGCATTATTCACTATTGCCAAAAGTTTGAATAAACCCAGGTGTCCATCAACAGATGAATGGATAAAGAAAGTGTGATACATACATACAATAGAATATTACTCAGCTGTAAGAAGGAATAAAGGGCTAACACACTTTAACACATGTTATCCATGATAACATGGATGCATCTTGAAGACCTTATGCTGAGTGAAGAAGCCAGGCTTTGAAGAATGAACAGTACATGACCTCACTGATAAGAATTAAGGATATTGAGCAGTCTTAGAGAGCTATTGTTTGGAAGATAGATTTACAAGGAATAGAAAGAGAGAAGGTTGTGAGCCATCACCCATATGGATGTACTCTATTAAGGTGAAAGAGTGCAGTTGTGTATTGAAGGGATAGGACAGGAGGGTAGTGATATTATTGAGTTGGGTGGTGCAGGGTAGACAGGTGGGTAGATTGGGAAGGGTGGGTTAGTAGGTCCAGGGTACTGAGGGAAGGGTTGGGAGAAGGACCAGGTGAATACTGGGGATTTGCAGGTATGTGGTTGAAAGGACAAAGTTGGGAATGTTTTTTTGGCAATATGACAATGAAGGATTACTGGTTTAGGGTGTTGGAAGGGAGGGAATTTAGGACAGGGTGCACCTGGAGCAGGCTTCTAGGGACTGTGTGAGAGATCATTTTGTCATAATGTGTTGTATTAGTGGGTCGAGATCCACATAATGAGCTGGAAGGAGTTGGACTCCAATCCTTGGGAGGACTTATTTGTTCAGAAATAGAGAGGTGACACTCTCTCAAGAGTAAAGGCAGTTCCTATTAAGGGAGGACAAACCAGTGTGTCAAGTCCTCAGTCTTGTTGCATGTAACTATGAAACTTGTATTCCAACAAGTCATGCCAGGGGTTTGCAGTGTGCCCCAGGGGTGATGGGGAGGGAGGAATAGAATAGATCAACCAGGGCTTACTTAGTGGTCAGTGGAAATGTTCTGCATGATCTTACAGTGAGGGACACAGGACATGGTAAATATCATCAAAATTTATAAAAGTGTACAGTCTAAAATGTAAACCATAGTGTAAACCATTGACCATGTTTAGTAGCTTTGTTTCATTATTTGTATATCAGTTATAACAATGGTACCATCCTCATATAAAAAGGTATTAAAATGAGTGGGGTAAGGGGGAGGATGATGGGTATATGAGAGTCTCCTGTATTCTGTGTGTGAATTTGCTGTGATCTAAAACTTGTTTGAAAACAAAATGAAAAATAGTGATACATTGGGGAATGAGTGTGGGAAGGTGCCACAGTACAGACAAGATGCTAGATATTGCAGTGATGAAAGGCAAAATGTCAAAAAAAATTTTAAATTATTTTTCTTTTTGTTATCCAAAACTTTTAATTATATATTTTTAATTTTTATGTATTTTATCTCATATTTAAGCTTATCATTATTATTTCTTTTTCGTATTAATTGTATTTGGCCATTGTAATGGCTTCATTTTAGAAGAAGCTTTGTATCACAGAAGGGTTACAACTGGGGCAGGGGAGAGTCATTGGTGTGGAGTGTCAGAGATGCAGGATGCATGGGAGGAAGTTCACCTAAGCATACATATAAGGCATATAAAAATGTTCAAATTTTCATGAGGCATTGTCACAGTGGGTGGAAACTCACAAAATTATTGAGAGAATACTGAATTCCCATCCTGGAGAGCTCTGCCACATTCCCTAAGGGAGCAGCAACAGTGCCCCAAGTGCAGGGGCAGGGACTGGTTAAGGATGATCCACTGATGGGCCCTTGCTATTATTGACTAGGGTTATAAGTCTCTTGAAATTATAACAGCCTATTGTTATTGGGTGCCTAGGGTTCCTCAAATGTGGTCTCTTTCTATGCCAAACTCAGCATATTAATGCATTACCTTCTCCCCAGCATGGGTTGTGACTTCCAGGGATGAGCCTCCCTGGCACCAAGGGATTGTGACCAAACACCAACTAGCAATGCAACTGGAAAAAGACATTGAATAAAAGGGGGAAAAGATAAAGACAAATGAGTTTATATAGCTAAGAGTCTTCAAAGTGAGTAGCAGTTCATCCCAGAGGTAATGCTTAAGCACATCTCAGCAGGATCTCATAGTCTTCCAAAGTGGATACCACCACAAATAGTGGGGCTCCTGAGGGCTCTGGAGACACCCAGATCCTATGGTCATGGGGGATAGCTCTGGAGTTTGGTGCCTTGCCAGTGGGCCTTACTTTGGAGTTTGTGCTATTGAGAGTGACAGATTTGGGCTCAATTGTGTCTTCCCTGCACATGGCTCATCTGTCACTTCCATTTAAATCTATGCCAGAGTTTGTAGGTGTATGTCCAGAGACTCAAATCTTTGGGCTGTCCATGTGCCAGCTGGGCCCAGAACCTGAGTGGAGTTTCAATACCTACTCTACAGCTCATAGGACTCACCTAAGACAACTGATGGGGAGATGAGGATGGACAACGGCTATCCCAGGTTACAGAGAAAGTCTGCAGTGGCAGGCAGGATAGTCCAATCCATCTTCCCCATGGGATATAACCCCCCTCTCAATTGGAGGTGGAGTGGACATCACCATACCAGAATACTCAGGATTGGGGTAAGAGCTATGGACTAGCATGGACTTACTGGTATTCTACTATAGATATATTGATATTCTAGCAATGGAAGAAATGACCACATTGATATGGAACCAGTGGCCACTGGAGGCTCTGGGGGCAGGGAGAGGGAAAAACAGTTGTAATACAGGGGTTTTTTCAGCACTTGGAAATCATCCTGAGTGACACTGCAACAACAGATATAGGCCATTTTATATCATCACACAACATGCAGAACTGTGTGAGAGAGAGTGTAGACTACAATGTGAACCAAGGTACATGTTTTACATGGTACATGTAAAACCATGGTACATGCTTAATGTACCATGAATTTATCAATTGCAAAGAATGTGCCACACTAAAGAAGGATGTTTATGTGAGAGGTTGCGGGAGCTGTTGGATGTGGGGCATATGAGAATCCCTATATTTTTTGTGTAACATTTATGTAATCCAAGTAGCTTTTAAAATATAAAAAAGTAAAAAAGATATAATAAAAAAACAAGAATAGATAGTGTGCATTCTGGTGAGTACTGTGTTCCTCTCTGGGAAGGCCGGCCTCTTTCTCAGGGACTAATGCATAAACCTTGGAATGTACTGCCTGGAAAATGTTGTGTTCTTTCCTGGGGAGGCTGCCACTTCCTTGGGAATTGACACAGTGCTTGCAAGTTGGCATCTCTAGTGTCAAGCTCATTGATTATGAGCTCTATAAAAGGGACAGTCCTTGGTCAAGCCAGTTGAACTCCCACCCTGGGAGAGGGTGTTCTGCACAGGTGTTGTTTTCAATTGAGACTCTGGTATTTGCTGCTGATTCAGTACTTCCCAGCCATAAGCTAGATATTGTTGTGTTTGTATGTAAAACTCCTCTTTTTTTGTAATTTTGTGACTCTATTCAATATTTAATCTTTTGACTGGTTATGTTATTCTCATTCTTCACTCTAACTGTTAGTATAGGCTTATTTAAATACACACACACACACACACACACACACACATATATAGACATGTCCAATGGGGACTCTGGTTGGATGTGAGCCAGGTACGTTGGTGTGTCCCTTGGTTTAGTGAGCTTATACCAATATGCATGTATATCTTGAGGGATTGTGATATGGCATTTGGAAGCCTGTTTATAAAAATCCTCCTTTTGTTTCATACTCTTTCCATTACTAATAAAGGTTTACTAACTATATATATATTTATATTGCATACAATCAGGACTCTAGCCGGATGTGGGCCAGGTACGTTGGTGTGTCCCACAGTTTGGTAAGCTTATATCTATATGTATGTATATTGTGAAGGTTTATGATACAGCTGTTGCACCCCTGTTTTTAGACATTCCTTTGCTTAATTCATATTCTCCCAGTTTTTAACAGAAGTTTAATAAAATAAATATATGTTTGCGTATTGCTTTCTTATGCTTGAGTCAATTAATTCATAATATCAATCTATATACATATATATATAGCAAAACATTGAGTCAATTAATTCATAATATCAATCTATATACATATATATATATAGCAAAGAATTTTATTCAGCAGAACATTTTCAAAGCATTAACAAAGCATTTTATGTAGCAGAACAATGGGGTAATGTCACGGTGGTGGAGACTCATGCAATAACCAAAAGAATATTGAATTCCGATCCTGGGGAGCTCTGCCACATTCTCTAATGGAACAACAAGAATCCCCTAAGTACATAGGCAATGGTTAGTGAAGGAGGATGGTCCATTTGTAGGCCCTTGATATTGATGATCGTGCTAATGAAGCTTTACTCTTGAAATGGAGCTTATGCTAGCATTATAGGGTACCTAAAAGTTACCTACTGAAAGACTCCTTGTTGCTCAAATGTGGCCTATCTGTAAGCCAAATACAGCATATAAATGCATTACCTGCCCCCCAGTATGGGACATGTCTCCTGGGGTGAGCCTCCCTGGTGCTGAAGGATTACTACCAAGCACCAACTAGCAATGAAACTGGAAAAAGACTGTGACCAAAAGGTGGAAAAGGTAAAAACAAATGGGTTTATATTGCTAAGAGACTTCGAAATGAGTCCTTTTGATTTTTTACCTTGTTTCAGTGTGGATAAAACATTATGTGATTTCAATTTGAAATTAGGGATGATGTAGTGACATTTCTGACTCAAATGAACTAGGTGAAATTTGAGACTGCAGTAAGATATATCCTAGCATTTAGATTTGTGAGCTTATGTGGCTATGTGGTGTAATAAAAGAGATCTTTATCAAAAGCCTCTGAAAGAAGCATATCCTGAAGAGTAAACCAGAGAGCATGATGCAATGTAATATTCCCCAAGTATATTTGAAACTCAAGAATTCATTATTTGAGGATCTTTTGTTGTATTTAGATTTCTGGTGCATTTTGCAAATCAACACTCAAGTAAAGGAAGATTTTGAAATGTTCTCTAGATATGCTCCCAAAACAGATAAGTTAAATTTGGGGTAATAAACTTACATTAATTTACTAGAAAGATCATGTTCATTACCCACCTGATTACTGCAAGCTTTTTTCTCTGGATCTCTGAGCAATATGGCTTTGAAAGTTTTTGCTCATTATTCATACTTCTGTGGGGTAACAGAACTGTGTAGCATTAAACTCGTCTTTAATGGTTGACCTGAAATCTCTCTATGTTTAACATTTTGAAGAATATCCAAATTGTTTTCCACAGTGGGTGCACCATTTTACATTCCAGACAGTATGTGCAATGGTTCTAATTTCTCCAAAACCATGCCAACAACACTGGATTTTCTGTGGGGTTAAAAAAATATATCCATTTAGTGGTTATGAAGTACTATAGTATGGTGATTTTGCCTTGAACTTCTTAGTGACTAATGATGTTGAGCATCTTTATACCTGCTCATTGATCTTTTATACATCTTCCTTGAAGAAATGTTTATTCAAGCCCATTTCCCATTTTAAATTGGGTTGTTTGTCTTTTGCTGTGAGTGGTAAGATGTTTAATGTACTCAGGATACTAAGACCCTTATCAGATATGCACTTTGTCATTATTTTCTCCTATTACATTTGTTGTCTTTTCAATTACGTGATAATTTTCTTTAATCCACAAAAGTTTTAATATTGATGAAGTGAAATTTATCTATTTTTCTTTTGTTGCTTTTGTTCTTGTTGTCAAATTTAAGAAACCATTCCCCAATCCAAGTTTATGCAAGTTTGCTTCTAGGATTCCTTCTAAGAGATTTACATTTTTAAATTTAAAATGTATGTATTTGCTTCATTTGGAATTAAATTTTTGAATATGTTGTGAAGTAGGGGCATACATCATTCTTTTTTAAGTGACTATCCATGGTTTCAGCTCCATTTATGGAACAGACTATTAACTCCCCTTTGAATAATCTTGGCATCCTTTTCCAAAATCATTTGACCAGAGATATATGCTTATTTTTGAGCTCTCAGTTTTATTCCTCTGTAATAAAAGTTTCTATTCTTGTGATAATCCGCCACAGTTTTATTACTGTAGCTTTATTATAAGTTTTGAGATGAGGAAATGTAAGTTTTCCAACTTTGTTCTTTTTTTCTCAAAAATTTTTTTTCTATTCAGGGTACCTTGAATTCCATGCTAATTGTGCAACTAGCTCTTCCATTTTGTCAGTAAAGGCAGTAGAGATTTTGATAGAACTTGTACTGAATTTCGAGACTATTTTGGAAATTATTGCCATCATAATTATATTTTCTTACAATCCATGAATGAAAGATGCTTTTCAATTTATTTAGATCTTTAATATCTTCCAAAACTCTTCTGCATTTTTCATTTTGTCTTGCATCTTCTTGGAATATTGCTTAATTTGAATATTGGATTTCATAGTTTTTTGCATGTATCTTCAAGATTTTCTGCACATAAGATCATGTCATCCATGAATAGAGATAGTTTTATTTGCTACTTTTCAGTTTGTGTGCCTTTATTATACCTCTTTCTTGTCTAATGGACCTGGTTGTCAATTCCAGCACAATGTCAAATTGAAGTGATTTCAGCTGAGTCCTATCTCATTCTTGATTTCATAAGGAAAGCTTTGTGTCTTTTATTATTAAGTATAATATTAGTTGTGGGTTTTCATAGATGCCATTTATCAGGTTTAAGAAATTTATTTGTTGAATCCTGGTCTGGTGAGTGTTTTGTTATGAAATTTTAATTAATCTGTGAGGTGCAGGTAGAGCTGGAGATACCCTTCTGCTGTACTTCAGAGCTGTAAGTTCTGAGAGAGCAAAGGATGAAGGCATAGGAGATGATAAGATAGAAAAACTGAGTATGCACATGAACCCACCGTTGGTGGGAATAAAACATCCAAAGATATGAGTGTCAATGCAGGAGACTTTCAGCATAGAGTAAAGATCACAGAAGAAATGATCAGTGACACTGGGGTCACAGAAAGTCAACCATGGCGTAAAAATAATTTGAATTAGGGCATGAGCAAATCCCTCAGCCCAAGATATTATCACCAGGAGACCACACACCCATAGGTTTATTATGATCATGTAGTGGAGAGGCCTGCAGATGGCCACGTAGGGATCATAGACCATTACCATGAGCAGGATTATCTCAGCTCCACCAAGGAAATACTCCATGAAGAGCTGAGGCATGCACATGCTGAAGAAAGCAGGTGACTGTAAACATGACAAAAAATAGTTTCTGTACATCTGGGTTCAATGTCATGCCAAGCAGGATGAATTCTGTCACATTATTCACTGAATCATGAATCTGATTTTGCCTTTGCATAATTGACTTATCTGCCAATAGCACAAGGATTACAAAGTTGGTGGATCACTTTTGATAAAGAAATGATATATTTGTCAGATAATTTCTTTCTTGTATTACTGATGGAAATTCAATGCAGAGAAACCATAGACATGGGGTATATTTTAGTCACATTTTGAATACATAATCCTCTTCACACACACACACACACATAAACACACACATGATTTTATGACTTTTGACATGCCAGGCACTTTTCCTGCAATCTTAAAAAAATGAATCCCTTCTCAATCACTGTTATAAAATGTTCTTCAATGGAAAATAGTAATTAAAGGGACCTTTAAGGAGTAGAGGTTTAAATTCAATGAGAGTCCATTTCCCTTTGTCTCTTCTCTGGTCACTCATGCCAACGAGGCCAAATTATAGTTTGTCATACTCAATATTTTTACTTATTTTAGGATTATGGTAAAGCATCAGGTGAATTCAATTTGAAATGAGAGATGATTGAGTCTATTTCAGAATTAAATGCTGTTGTAAGAAGGAATGTAGTATTAACACATGGGATAATATTGATGCATCTTGAAGGCCTTGAGTTGAGTGAAGCAAGCCAGGTACTGAAGTACAAATATTACATTACCTCACTGATATGAATTAAACAAATTGAGCAAACTCAGAGAGCTAGTGTCTGAAAGAGAGCTTTGGGTTACAGAAAAGTCAATTACCTGGCTGAGTTTACACATTAGCCTAACCATCACAAGGGGGAATGATGTTGGGTATATGGGAATCACCTATATTCTTTAATTGACTTTTCTGTAACCTAAAGCTTCTTTGAATAAAAAAAGGGAAAAACTGACACTAGGGGAATAAAGGAAAGAAAATGTCATTGTACAGACAAGACAAAAGATCTTACAGAGATGAAAGACACAATGTCAATTTTTAAAAAATTTTATATATTTTTTATTATTTTTATTATTTTATATTTTATTTGTTATTTTTAAAACTGTCATTATTATTTCATTTTCTTATTAATAGTATTTGGTTAAATGTGGCCTCTCTCTAAGCCAAACTCAGCATATAAATGCATTACTTTCCCCCAGCATAGGACATGCCTCCCAATGATGAGCTTCCCTGGCACAGAGTGATTACTACCAAGCACCAACTAGCAATGCAACTGGAAAACAACCTTGAACAAAAGGGGAAAAGAGTAAAGACAAATGAGCTTATATGGCTAAGGGACTTCAAAGTGAGTCAGGAGGTCATTAGAGAGGTTATACTTATGCATGTCTCAGCAGGATCTTATTGACTGCCAAAGTAAACATTGTCTCAAGTATCAGGGCTCCTGAGGGCTCTGGAGACATCCAAACACTAGAGGGAGGGCAGACACCTCAGGAGTTTTGTGCCTTGCCACTGGGCTTACTTGGGAATTTATGTTGCACAATGTGACAGAGTTGGACTCAGTTGTGGTTTCCCTACACATGGCTCTTCTGCCCCTTCTATTTAAACTTATAGTTAGTACTACAGTTGATAGGATTGTGTCTGGAAAACAAATCTTTGTATTGTCCATGTGCCAGCTGAGCCCTGAAACTTAACAGATGTACCACACCTACTCTCCAGTTCTTTGGATTCACCCTGGTCAACTAATAATGAGATGATGATGGACAATGACCATCCCAAGGAACAGAGAGGGTCTGCAACTGCAAACAAGATAGTCCCATCCATCTGCCCCATGTTTTCTAAGCCCCTATCAGTTAGAGGTAGAATTGGCATTACCACCCCAGAATCCTCAGGATTGGGGAATGATCAATGGACTAGAGCAAACTCATTGGTATTCTACTATAGGCTTATGATCCTTGCAATGGAAGTACATTTATCATGAATGTGAAGGGATTGGCCACTGGATATTCTGAGGGGGGAGAGAGAGTGAAAAACAGGTGTAATGTGGGGACTTTTTTCAAGTCTTGGGAATTGTCCTGAATGACATTGCAATGACAGATACATGCCATTACATATCTTGTTATAACTTACAAAATTGTGTGGAAGAGAGTGTAACCTACAATGTAAACTATAATCCATACTTTGTGACAATGTTCCAAATTGTGTTAATCAATTTTTAAAATATATTTTTTATTGAAGCATATCATTCATACATGAACATGCATAAACAATAAGGGTATAATAAAGATTGTGAACTTACAAAGTAAACATACATACCATCATACATGGGTCTCACACATAATACACCAAATTTAAGATAGGGGCTACAGTTAGTAGTAATATTTGGTGTTCATCAATTGTAACAAATGTACCACATTAATGAAGGATGTTGTTAATGTGGGAAAATTGTCAGAGGGGTAGGGAGAAGTCATATAGAAATCCCCTATATTTTTTATGTAACATTTATGTAATCTAAGTATATTTAAAAAAAATAAAAAGTATATTTAAAAAATCCTCTTTTAAGATTCAATACAATATAAAAGTACCTGGAGACTTCAACAGCCTCTCCAGGAAGAGCCATTGACTTTGTGAACCAATTCACCAGGATTACTGTGCATTTGTTTATTTCCATGTCTCTTGCCCTGTTAAACTGTGAGTCCCTTGAGAGAAGGGACAATGTCTTAACATTTCTTCATCCCCAGAACATAATTTAGTAAAGGAATTCAGTAATTGCTAAATAAATGTTTGTTGAATGACAAAAAAGGAAAAGAATTAAATGAACTGTGTGAATATTTGAAGGTGCAGTGGATACACCCTGGCAGTATATTGTGAGCTCATACTACTTTAGAATAAAATTGTAATAGAATGTAATAGATACTTTATGAAGCACCTCTGGAAGAAGGATATCAGGAAGAGAATAAAATAGGCAGCATGATTCAATTAAATATTCCCAAATTTTATTTGAATCTTTGGAATTCAATATTTGTGGAACTTATGTTATATTTTGAATTGAGTGCCTTTGGCAAAGCATAACTCAATTTCAGAAATTTATAAAACATTCACAGTATCTATTAAAAATAAACAGATATGTCTAATGAAAAGACACAAAAGCACCACAATTTATTGGATACATGTTTTTTAGAATAGACAGATTGTTTTCCTATTCTGTTTTCACTGATGAGTAACTATTTGATGTTGTTTTGCGGACTTAGTCTTTGTTTTTCTTTCAGAAATTATTTCAAAACTTACAAATTTCACTTTAAATGCAAAATAGCTGGTAAAAAGGAAAAAAATACATTGACAAATATATCATACAGGCCCTTTGTCCCATAAACAACATCAGACTTTGAAATTTGTTTTCATGAATTAGGTAAAAACAAAAACCATATTATTATATTAATATTATATAATTAATATAGTAGTAATATAGTAACTATACTATATAGTAATATTGTATGGATAATTAATATATTGTATTAATAATTGTACTCTATTAATAGTCTTGCTACATGCTGTTCCAATCCTTTCCTTCTAAAGTAGATCTTAATTTAAGCATATGTTTATAAAACTGGCAGTGTTCCTTAATAATCATTAAGGTAGCCATAGAAACTCCCAGATACCTGGCCACCCCAAGTACATGAGGTGATGAACATTTAGGGAGGTCTCAGGAGCAGGTGGCAGCAGACTTGAGCCAGTGGGCCTTTTCCCTCCATGAACAGACCTAAAACTGACTGCTACATGGGAAAGAAAGATGGGTGGGTGCCTGTGCCCCAAAGAATCACATGCTGTCCCTACTTCTTCAAAAAATAATTAAATTACACATCATCTCCACTTTGGAGCTTGGTGTCAGAATCCTCCCTGACTGGGTTAGCCTTAAGGGCCTACAATGAGATGATAGAGCTCAGCACCAAAATGGAGGCCTTAGTCTCAATGAGCATAAATTATATATATATATTATAGTATATATAAAAGGAAAGATAACATAGGGCATAGAAGATTATTATTATTATATCAAAATTTGTAGTCTAAAGCTAAAAGTATCTTTCTACACACTTCCCAATTATTGGTAAAGAACAAAGAGTAGAAAATCATATATCGATAATTTTATTCTTAAATATTTGCTTCTATAACATTTAATGAGTAAATAAATGAACTCAGTACCCAACCCAAAAATTCAGATAAACAACCAATTGTATTATGGAAAAAAAATTGAATTAAAAATCAATGTGACCAACTGAAAAATGTTTAGATGATAAACTTACTAATAAAGCAAAGGAACAGAGGTAAGTTCAATAATAAGTAAATATGATCAAAACCCAAGAAGGGTTTAATTTTAAAAATATTTAAAATAAAATTAAGTACAATTCCTTGGGGGTAATAAAAATGTTTTTCCGTAACTGATAGGTATTATACAAGTAAAGTAAGTCATCACTTCTTAACAGCTCCTCAAAAAGAAATAAAGTAAAAAAGATAATAGGAGGTGGCAAGATGGCATCGGTTTAGGAGGGCATTCATTGAGAGCTCCCTGAGGATGGCAGATTGTGGGCAGGGTCCTGCCCGGGGGTCTGTGCTGTAGGCACATGGAATGAGAAGCCTGGGACATCTATTTGCGCAGATCGACGGCATGGACTGATCGGTAGAGATTCATGACTTTTAAGCCTACCTGTGGTGGTTAAACAGACGGCTGAACCCCACCTTTAGGGAAAAAAAAAGCCAGTTTGAGTGGCGACTCCCACCTGGCAACTGGGTGACAGGCCCGGTGAGAGGGAGCATGCTCTGGGAGGGGGAGGGCTCTGGCAAAAGGGTGAGAGAGCTTTCCTTTCTGTGGATTTGGCTGCCTGGAACCCCTTGCAGCTTGGGCAAAAAAAATAACTGGATTGAATCAACACCCGGGAGAGGGGAGGGGTAAATACCTGAGGAAGTTGATTTACCTAGCTGCCATTGGATAAGCCCCAAACCCCGCCAAGCTGGGAAGAGGAAGCACTCTCCCAGAGAGGGAAGGTTCTGACAGAAGGTGGAGAGGGGATTCTTTACGGTCAATTTGGCTGCCTGGACCCCCTCTTAGCTTTGGGGAGCAGATAAGCCAGATTGAAGCAGTGCCAGGATGAGGGCAGAGATGAATCTGTTGAGGAAACCTAATTTATCCAGCAGCTTGGTGACGCTAAGGCTCCGCTCCAGAAGGGGTGGAGTCAGCCATTTTATTGTTCTATACTGACTAGCATCAGAGCTTCAGTTCCCCTGGGGAGGCAAGGAAGTGGGATGTGTTTGATTAGTTTCCACTAGCCTAGTTAGGGTCCCCCTGGTGAAGGAGGTGGTCTAGAAGAGGACTTATTTG